>JAMBUN010000078.1:0-73974 GCA_030271035.1 Microascus cirrosus
GGGGGGGGGGAGGGGGAGGCATTGCTCAGCAGCTGCGAGCTTCGTACCCTCCATTAGGTACCGATGCGCCGCTGCGGGACTGCACCCCATCGCTGCTGGAGTTTCAACTTGTTCCGCATTTGGTCCCTCAATTTACCCTCGCTCTCCCCCATCATCCACTCTTCGCCTTTTCCCTCCGGCTCTCACGCCACTCTCCTTAGAGCGTATTGATCAAACTTCGTGTAAAAATGTTTCGGCCCTAAGAACGCTCCGTTTACCGTGCGATTTATTGCTAGTTTATTACCTGGCGCCCCCCATCGGTCTTTTACGTGTCTTGGCTAGCGGGTGAGGGCCGTTTTCCCCCCTCTCCGCTTCCTGTCCCTTTTCTCCCTCTCTCTCCACTGCTCCACCCCACCCAAATCTGACAATCCGGAAAATAAAGCGTTTCTGCCCCATTGTCCTCGCCTTCTAGAATGTTACTCCTCCTATAACAGCACGGAGCACGCCTGCAGCGGCCCCTTACTTCTGCGACCACCGATCTTGGCAAAACTCTCCAGAACCTCGTCGCTTTGCTCTTTTCTCCTTCCCTTTCTTGTCCCCAATTCCGATCGAAATCTGCGCCTCCACCCTCTCCTAGAACCTCAACGCCCACCCCACCCTCGTCGGACTCGCCGCTTGGAACATACCCTCATTTTTCCACCTTCGCCTTTTGGCCCACGATAGTCATTTTTTCCCTTTCCCACCCCTAGGAACGAATCGGAATCCAAACGCGGACGACCGAGACTGATTGGAATACCGTCCTAAATCGATTGGTAAGTTGTTCGGTCATTGAGATTATTCGGTCCCTCGGACCCTTCAACCCTTCACCCTCGTCCACACGCTCATCGCGACGTCCGGCCCTTCATTATTCGCCCGCACCCGCTCAATCGGCGTCGATGGTGTCCTGATGTCGCACTCGGGCATTTCGTTTCGACGATAGCAACGTTGTTTTCGCCGCGGGGTGATTCGTTTTGGCCTTGGCAGGCTTATTCGCTTCCCTTCCGTGATGCGACCTTCCTCGTGCATCGTCTCGTGCATCGTCCCGGGCCTCTCCTTCTCACTCGCGCTCGTTTTCGCAGGGCCCTGCGTACCCAATCCCAAACTTTGGTACCCTTTCATGCTCTCGCACCAACTGCTATGCACGGTCTCCTCTCCTATTAGCGCACATATTTCGTTCTGGCCGACCTCGTCCCCACCCTTCTGATAGAGTTCTCGATCCGTGTTGCCCTCATGGTGCGATCTATACGACGTCTCATCACTAACCTGGCATTATTGGGATAGACAAATATCTGCGATCTAGACACACACACGCACACACACACACACATATATATATATATCGAACCGACGGCAAAACTCTTACCGCTCACCGTATTTCCACGAGCGCCTGCCTTTTTTTTTTTTTTAAATCTCTTGATTGAAGCTTGCGCTTGGCGGTAGAATCCTCTCATTCCTTGGGACGATCACGGCTCATCGCACGCCATCGAGTAAGCGAACAGACGGTCAACGCTTGCAGGCTATCGGTGCGGACACTGGAGGCATCCAGTTTTCCGGCAGCCCTTGAATTCGACCTAGTCGGTGGACGGTTGACTGCTACAACTCTGGGTGCCTGGGGTCCCGGTCGGTTGCGAGGCCTGAACGCTCCAGTCGCGAGACTGGATGCTGTAGGACCCGACAATGGACTGCTCACAATCCCATATTCTGTACGCTACCCGGCGTACTCGGAAGGACACCGTCGTGCGGGCGACGGCAGACTCCGGGGCCGGCTTTGAAACCAACGACGGCGAGCATGAAGTCTATCTAGACGATGATCTAAGGACACTGCTCAAGTATGGGGATGGTGAGTCGATCTAGATGCCCTCTGTTGCCTTGTTATGTTCGCGCGACTAACGAGCTTTCAATCAGTCCATCTCTGCGCAACCGGTGCATCCTGCCTTTCCAAGCTGTTTGAGCTCCTCGAGGAGTCGACAATCGATTTGAAACCCACCGTTGTATTAATAGACACGCCCCGTGACGAATTTGTACCCTCTCCCCACCCGCGATCGAGATCGACGTCTCCCCGATCGAGAAGTCCGCCGACCGAAGCCGAAATCCACGTGCCTGATGAGGAGGTTTATGGGCTGAAGCTTTTGCAAAGGGTGATTACGGAGGCACACCTCCGCAATCTATCGAAGCTAGTTGTTCCTATTCCCGTCATCAGCGACGCCCCTAGCGCTGCAGGGAGTGATGTTCCTGCCGCACCCGCACCGTCGCCTTCTGAACTGCGTGTGGTCGACCCGGCCCTGTTGAAGCGATGCATTGACCTCGGCGCTGCAGACGTAATCGTCAGCCCCATCAATTCGAAGTGCATGACGAGTGTCGGAGTGCAGGCGTATAGGGCCCATAGGGAGGCCGCTCGGGAGCAGCAAGCGCTTCTGGAGGTTCGCCGCGGCCGTAAACGCTCGTGGGTTGGTGTGCATGAGGAGAAGCCGTTTGCCTATCTGCGGGAGGCTATGGTGTCGAACCTGATGAAGGGAATATGTCGGCTCGGCGGTGATGTGGATGAGAAGATAGGGAACTTCAAACTGGCGGTGCCGACAGAGCGCCAGTGCGCGATCGCGAGGGCGATTGGCGAATGGCACTTCTGTGCCCATGATTTCACGAACGATGAGTTGCTTGTTGCCGCCATGCTGATCTTTAAGCACGCCCTGAACATGTCCGCGCTGGAGAAGTGGCGGATACCCACAGGTAAGCCTGACCTATGGCTTCGCGGCGGGAACGACGAGTGGGGGATACCGGCGAGAGAAGCGGTGTACGATTCTGCGGTTTGCGGTTGCTAACTTGGCCCTCCCTAGACCAATTGATCGACTTCCTAGTGGCATGTCGCGTGGCTTATAACAGCTTCGTTCCCTATCACAATTTCCGCCATGTCGTGGATGTTCTCCAAGCGACCTTTCACTTCCTTGTGAGCATTGGCTCGCTTCTGCCGTATCCCGCTACCGCTGAAGGCTTGGCTGGCAATGTGTGTCCCAAATCTTCTGTTGCGAGTCTTCTTGAGCCTATCGATGCCTTGACGTTGCTTATTACTGCCATCGGCCACGACGTCGGACATCCAGGTGTGAACAATGGGTTCCTCGTGAACCTCAACGCGCCCTTGGCCCAGCTCTACAACGACCGGTCGGTCTTGGAGTCTTTCCACTGTGCTGCGTACTCGCAAATTCTCCGCCGGTACTGGCCATCAGTGTTTGAGGAGTCGAAGATGCGTAAGATCATGATCAGCTCCATCTTATCGACGGACATGGGGCTGCACTTTGACTACATGAAGAAGCTGGCGGATGCGCAAGTTCGGCTGAGCAAGGACGGCACGACAGATGGGTGGGATGCGAAGATGGTTGAGGAGCAGAAGACGCTTGCGTGCTCGCTGCTGATCAAGTGTGCGGATATCAGTAATGTGGTAAGTCGATCATCCAAGATGTGGTTATAAAGCCGCCTTCGGCTCTTCATGAGATTTACAGCCGCTGACACTTACGATAGGCGAGGCATCACAGCACAGCATCACAGTGGATGTATATCCTCGCAGACGAAACGTCAAGACAAGCGTCGATGGAGAAGGAGCTCGGGATAACGTCGTCCCTGATGGCGCCGCCTAAGAAGGACCTGGTCTCACTGTCGAAAGGCCAGCTGGGCTTCATGAATCTGTTCGCTATTCCCCTCTTCCAGGGAGTCGCGGACATCATGCCTGGAATGAAGTATACCGTGGAAGAGCTGGAGATCAACAAGGGTTTGTTTGAAAAGAGCATGCAGGAGGAGCAGACAACCAAGGAGGTACAGTCACAGGTCGCGTTCCAGGTCACTACGGTGGGTAGCGGTGGCGAGGCTAGCGCGGAAGCCGACGCAAACCAAACACCCGAGACGACGATTATGACGACTCCCGCGGCCACAGCCGTTCTTGGGGATGAAGGCGAGATCTCGTTGTCGCCTCTGGACAAAGAGAACCCCGCGGAACGCGGGTACTTCACACAGCTGAGCACGAAGCGAGAGACGACCGAGAACGATCGTGCCGCGACCGCCCCGGCGGGCTCGCACCGGGATGCGGATGGTGTAGTGCCCACCTTTGATCCCGTGGCAGACTTCGCAGCTAGCGACCCGTTCAACATGCGCTACCGGCTTGACAGCTACGATCACGGAAAAAGTCTCTCGATAGGAAAGCAGCGGTGCAGCGAGACGACAGACGGGAGTAACTCAGCGCCCTACTCGGGCGATTGGACGTCGCAGGCCACGAGCGCCACGACAGGCAAGATGCCACTATCGCCCAGTACGCAGGGGACCAGCATCGGGAGCCAGGAGTCGTTGGAGAGGCCGGCCAGCAAAGCGCGGCACACGATGCAGGTGCCGGAGATCAGGGCCCCGCCTATGGAGAGCGGCGAGGGTGAGGGCGAGATGGGGCGGTTGTCGAGCAACGAGGACTCGGCGTCGAATGCGAGTTTAGGAAAAGAGGGACAGCAGACTCTCAGGAAGAAGTCGAGCCGGTTTAGGATGAACGCGCTGAACTTGTTTCGGAGGAATAAGACAGCACCTGGGTCAGCGGCCGTGGCGGCGGGGGCAGAGCATGCGTGTCGATAGGACGGCAGGACTATGGGCTTGCGGGCCCGATATAATTCCGAGGCTTGGGTGTAAGCTGTGGCTCCTGCTCATCTATCGCTTTACGCGAGAATTAGGTGGGGGACAGCATGAGTGGAGAAAGGTGCAGCAGGTGCCCACCAAGGGCACACGCCATGCGTACCGTATGCGCGGGACAACCCGACGGGAGATCAAGAAAATCAGGCAGGTTTTAAAGGCTCGGTGTTGGGACGGCTGGAAGGAAAGGTGGGGAGCTCATGGGGGTTATATACCTTTTTTTTTTTTTGGCGCGGGGGGCGAGGGGAAGGGATATATACGTGTATATTATGATGGGTATGGGAGATGGAGTTGTGGTTGGTTTACAGGTTAATGGATTTGATGTTCATGACACGGAGCTTGTGTGCAGTCTGCTATTTAAATGAGATGATGAGACCCGCAGTAGTCACGATTTTGAGGCCTTGGTCGGTGATGGTAAATATAGTAACGAACCCAGGATACCACGGCCATCCGGGCGACCAGGACCAAGGATCATAATCACCCAGGGCCAGGATGTCCATTTCGAATATTATAAGCTGACCATTCAGGTTAACAGAAGGAAATCCCGTAACTACCCAAGATAACAACTCTAGAACCCACCTGGCTCAACCCCAGCTGTGTGCCCTTTCTAGCCTAATTACTATTCATGCTCCCCAGTCTCGCTGTTCTGCGACTTCATCCTCCCCCATCTTTGCCCATGCACACTCACCATCTTCTGGGCCCGACACACCCTTGGGGATAGGAGGCAGGAAAACCGAACGCAAGTAGGAACGGATAATCCAACACGGAATCTCGTGCTTATGCGAAATCTAAACCTCTAGGTAGTGTCCGATGCTGGGCTGGGTAGCAGGCAAGCCTGTTGGTGTGTTTCGAGCGCAACTTTCACGTCTGTATGGTATCGCCCCAGAATCTACCGCGCGTTTTTTTCCGGGTCACCACATGCAGAGCCGACACCAACTGGCCACGATGCTCTTCACGGGGAGCTACGGTTTGGAGGGTTCCAGCATCCCTTGCTCTTGGTGAGGAATATGCTAAGGCCCGGGTGATGCCGACTTATAGCGAGCTTTCTATGGCTAGTCCAGGCACCGCCGTGACCCTAGCCACTGCAAGGAGCTTCTTTTAGAAGTGTTTATGAGCAATGCCGGGAGCAATGCACGGCCACACTACAAGTTTCTCGCGTAGGATTGAACGATGTCTGTGAGTCCGAATGTCCTGATATGAGCTGGCTTCTCGCCTGGCCACCGGCATGGTCTTCCTCTCCGTCTAAAGAGGTGGGGACGCGAATCAACTGTTTTCCTGGGAGCCTATTAAGAAGAATTTCATAAGCTGACAACCTTCTGAATGGATTGTTGGCAAGCCTGTTCTCTGGCCTCGGCCTGACTATTATGCTCAAATCTAGGATGAAGAAACTCTGTTTCAATCAGCCGCTTCATTATGTGTATTACCCCGCCAGCCACGCTTCTCACCCCTGCATGCGATGATGTTATTGTAGAGGCAAAGCAAGACGGTAGCACTGAGGTAAGAGGGTTGAAACAGACCGATTACATGGCAGTCGCGCTGGTGCCTCGAGTGCCATGGCACCTGCCCCACTTGGGAGACCCTCTGGCCGCTGCCGCAGCATTGAATCACATCGGTGTGTTGGGCGGAGTCAGCAAAATTTTGACAATACACCGTGAGAGCCAAGTGGGCCAGAGCCAAAATTCCAGAATTTCTCCTGCTAGCCCACACCACTTTCCCCGTATAAACCATCCACACGAGGTATTGTTCCTGCGCTCGCACCTTCTAGGAAACCTGGGAGAGATCCTCGTACCTATTATTATCTCACTGCCAGCCAAGTTTCCAAGTCCACAGAAACAACTAAATCTCGCCTGAGGCTCTGCCCGTTAATCTCGTCCGGAGTACATGAGCATCGCAGCCGCTATCAGTGCGTACTGGGTACCAGCAGGCAGATTACATACGCCTACCCACCAACGCTAGCCCGCCACCGCCCCCCCAAAACGCCTTCGACCCCTCCCCCCCCCTAGCGAAACAGGGCATTCTGGTGGACCATCGCCCGCTGGTGTTTCCATCAGCCTCTACCATCCTCTGTTCTATTCCCCGACATCACATAATCCGCACGCGCCCTGCCTCCACCACGCCTACGAAGAAGGTCCAGACAACTAGGAGGAAAGAACCCCGAACCCATGACACACCCCTCCACTCTCTGCTTCTTTCCAACCCTATCTCGTTGTGGTTCCCGAGCTGCACAGGCAGCTCACCCTCACCACGTCGTCCCTAAAGAAGAGAAAAGTATCCCGCAACTCGGCGCGCGATAGGGACACTGCCAACACCCCGTCGCCACTGGCCGCGCCTGCCGACTCCGTCCTCCCGTCGTGCGAATCCAACGAGGACGACGACGACCGAGCCTCCTTCTCGTTCTCCGTCGCCTCGAACTCGAGCTTCACCACCGCCCAGCCCGGAGACAAGGAAACCCTGTCGAGCCTGCCTCCACGCCTGCAGACACACTCCTCGTCGCTCGTTTCGACGGACTACGCCTCCTCCGCTGCGTCGTCCCCCTCTGCTGCGTATGCGGAGCTCTCCATCGACAGCGAGCCCGCCTCAGCCACCACCGAGACTGGTCCCGCGCTGCATCCGTCGTCGGCGAGGACCAGGTCCCCCATCCGCCACCCTCGCAGGGCCATGATGTCTGGGGATGGAGACTGCAACCGCTCTTCATCTCCCCTGAAGCGACGAGCCTCCAGTATGGACCCCGAACACGACGACTCCGACATGAACCAGTCGGCGCCGGGTTATCCGAGAGCCATGAGTGTGGATGCCCCTGATGGGCCTGGCTATGCCCAGAACCCTGATGCTGGTGAGTTGAGGTTCATGCATCACTTGAATGTGTCTCTTTCAACTACACTGGATGTCCCCTTGTGTTGGTGAGAGACCATTCTATAGGATGTGCTCTTGTGTTACCATTCCTCACATAGCCGCCCTCACAATGCCTGCGATGCCTGCTCTTTGAAAGTGACTAACTGACATTTTTCCATTAGCCCCACCGCTTGCCGATCAACTCAAGACTATCCAGACCCTCCAGCGAGCGTTCAATGAAACTCCTGTGCAGGAGGGTGATACCGCCCTTGTTGTGTCCAAGTCCTGGGTCAACAAGGCTTTGGCTATTGGTGGTGATCCAAAGTTTGCCAAAGAGGCCAAGCCAGACGATATTCTGGGTCCCATCGACAACTCTGATATTATTAAAGAGATCATTCCGACCGAACCGGAGCCCTTTGTGCGGTTGAAACCTGGGATTGCCTTGGAGGAAACCTGTGAACTCTTCTCAACCGACGCTTGGGACCTAATCTACAAATGGTATGGCCTAGCGGAGGGCCAGTACCCTATACGGCGGGAGGCGAGCAACTTCCAGTCGGACCCCTCCAGCCCGCCAAACGTCATATACGAGTTACATCCACCCGTATTTACCATTCATCGCCTGCAGTCAGATGTCAGCGGCATCACCATCCCCCAAAAGCAAAAGACAGCCAAGCCGCTTACCTTTGTGAGACGCGCTGCGTATCCCTACAACAAGTTTTTGAGGGATATCAAGGATGAGTTGGAAATCCCATACGACAGGAAGATTCGGCTGGTGGAAGTGGTTCGTACAATCCCCGAGACCGACAACACAACCGATCCGGCCATGACACCTCCCACCACGCCGATTGATTCAGAGAACCCCCAGGACTCGTGGCGTACCCTTCTTGTTGACATCCCGGCCTGGAGCGCAATCGAACGTGGCAAACGAGTTGTCGTGGGTGGCGATGACCAAACCGGCAATCCCAAATACAACGGGAAAGCCAGTCTAAACGTGCACGACATTGTTACCGACAAGACGCTTGTTGTAGAAGAACAAGCGTCGACTGGATGGGTGTCGACTTGCTCTCAAACGCTGAACTCGAGGGCGAACGGAAAGCTCGCGCCAATGACCCAGTCTCGCTCTGCCAGTGGCCGTAGTAGTCCTGCATCAACGACAGGCCCCGTCACGAGAGGGAGGGCCCAGAAGAAGAAGCGTTACCGGTCAGACGGTGCGGTAGGCCTCCAGAATCTCGGCAACACATGTTACATGAATTCAGCCCTCCAGTGCGTGAGGAGCGTGGAGGAGCTCACAAAGTACTTCCTCAGCGGCGAGTACGGCGAGGAGATCAACAAGGACAACGTGCTCGGCTTCCACGGCAAGATGGCTATCGCCTATGGCAACCTCCTTAATGAGATCTACCATAGCTCCTATGGCTCGACTCGTCCGTCAAATTTCAAGAGCACCACTGGGCAGTGCAGGCCCACTTTTGCCTCGTGGGGTCAGCAGGACTCCCAAGAATTCCTCGGCTTCCTCCTCGATGCGCTTCAAGAGGATCTCAACCGTGTGAAGAAGAAGCCGTATATCGAGAAGCCAGACTCTACAGACGAAATGATCAACGACCAGGCTGCCATTGCCAAGATGGCCGAACAGGTCTGGGACATAACCAAGCGTCGGGACGACTCGGTCGTTGCGGATCTCTTTACAGGCCTCTACAAGAGCACTCTCAAGTGTCCTGTCTGCCACAAGATCAGCATCACCTTTGACCCGTTCAACAACCTTACCCTCCCGCTACCGGTGGAAAACCAGTGGTCAAAATCCGTGCGATTTTTCCCCCTAAACGACGCCCCCGTCGATCTAGAGGTTGACATTCCCCAACACAGCTCCATTGAAGTCTTGAAGCTGTTTGTCTCAGAGAGGACTGGCGTGCCCGTCGAACGTCTGATTGGTGCTGAGGACTTTAAGAGCAAGTTCTTCAAGATCTATGATGACTCGATGGACGTCTCGGACGAGATCCAGTCGAACGACCACCCCACCATCCACGAACTGGAATGTGCCCCCTCTAACTGGCCTCCACGGCCTGCGGTGACGGAGAGGCGCCACCGGAAGACGGACAGTGAAGACAGCGACGAGGAGGTCTGGGACGACCCCCGCTGCGATCAGATGGCTGTGACGGTTTTCCACCGCCACGAGGCCAGGTACGGCCGTTACAGGAAGGACGAGACTGTACCGCCGCATTTCATCATCTTAAAACGAGAGGAGGTGGGTCCATACGTTGGCCATTCCTGATGAATTTGGTATTAACAATTCTTTCCTATAGGCGCGTAGTCTGGATATCATCCGTCGGAAGATCCTGGAGAAGGTTGCCTCCTTCTCGACCTGGTCAGGATTCACTGATGATGACGAGACGGACACAGAAACGGCCGAGAATACGGACGCGGAAATGACCCACACCTCTGATGGCGATTCCGGCGACTCTAAGGTTGTTGCGAAATCCGTTGAAGGCGAAGACGACATGGTTGACGTCGCGATGAAGGACACCGGTGTCAGGACCACTCAACAGGGCCCCACGGTCCTCAAACGCTTCAATACGAAGCGGCCCGCGTGGGTGGATCCGGAGAAGTTCCTTGATCCTCGAATGCAAAACCTGTTTGAAATGGGCTATTTCAGCGACCAGAGAAACTCGGACGGCGCGATCGCTACGGGATGGGGCTCGGTCGAGGATCACAAGCAGTTCCCGACAATCGCAAGCAGGCTACCGGAGTCCGAGACGCCGGTTGACCATGACAGCCCGAGCAACGAAAGCTGGAACAATGCCAATGGTTCCGACAACGAGAGCGGAAGCGATGAGTCCCCTCGTAACATTCCGTCTCAGACGCGCATGGCGGACGAGTCGTCAGAGGAGGACCCTGTATCCTACAAGGTACGTTTTAATAGTCGTCTCTGAAGCCAGGTGGCCATAGCCGAGTAGGGCTAACGGGTACTGTAGAACCTGAACCGCATGAATGGCCGAGGCAAGGCAAAGCACAAGGTCGGTGGCCGCGGACGGCCAGGCAAGGGGAAGAAGACCTACTCCAAGAGGGAGCGCCGCGCCATCAAGGCGAAGCGGAATAGGCAGAATGCCGGCGCACATTACGCCGATGTGCCCCCCCAGCCTGCGGTGCCTTCGCTAACCGAAGAAGGAGCTCTGATTCAACTTGGCGAGGGCATCGTCGTCGACTGGACCGAGGAGGCGTGGGATGCTGTGTTTGGCAGGGATACCGAGGAATTCGGTGATAACCGAGGGGCCAAAACTTTTGTCGACGTGGAAGAGCTCCAGGACCCTGGGTTAAAGGCCAGGCGTAAGTCGCGGGCTTCTAGGCGAACGGCAGGCATCACGCTCGAAGACTGTCTCGATGAGTTCGAGAGGGCAGAGGTTCTGTCCGAGCAGGATATGTGGTACTGCCCGCGCTGCAAGGAGCACCGCCGAGCCAGCAAGAAGTTCGACCTATGGAAGACGCCTGACATACTCATCTGCCACCTGAAACGGTTCAGCTCGTCGCATTACCGCCGTGACAAGATTGATATCAATGTCAGCTTCCCAGTGGAAGGGCTCGACCTCGATAGCCGTGTGCTATACAAGGAAGACGACAAGGTTGAGATCTACGATCTCATTGGCGTTGACGAGCACTACGGTGGTCTAGGAGGTGGTCACTACACGGCGACGGCCAAGAACTTTATGGACGGGGAATGGTACCATTATAATGGTATGTTTCCTCTCTTTTCTCGTGGGCTTCCGGGCCATTCAGTGCCCGATTTTTGTATGTGTGAGGGTGTGCTGCTAACTGGCCTCGAATTTTTAGACTCCTCCGTGAGCAGAGTCAAGAACCCTGCCTCAATCGTGTCAGGCGCGGCATACCTCCTGTTCTACCGTCGCCGCTCGTCTGTGCCACTCGGCGGGCCTCGATTCCAGCAAATCTGCGAGGAATTCGACCGTAGCCCCGACGACACGGATGGGGTTGGGTCGGGGGACGATCAGGAGGTTGGCGGGTCATCCCTCTATGGCTCGTCGACCGCTGGCAAGACAGGAGCCGGAGCAATTCACCTGCGGGGCGGAAGTCGTGGTTTGGATAGCAGCGCGCTGGCCGGGTCGGTCCAGCCGAGCATCGAGGATGAGGGGATCGAAATGGGTGAGTCTAGCAACACGACTGCGGCGACCGCCTATAAGACGGGATGGAGCTTCGGGGGCCTCGGGTCGCGCGAGGCCGAGGAGGAAGACAAGGAGAAGATGGCACTTGTTGACTATGCTAGCGACGACGCGCAGCACGACTCGGGCAGCGAGGGGCGGGACAGCCTCATGGATGCCGACTTCCCGCTCCCAGGTGGTCCGGGGCCTTGTGCTGATGAGGCGGCGGGCGCGACGCAGATCACAGTCACGGATGACCAAGGCCAGGACTCTGATGCTGTTGCGGAGATTCGACTCGAGGACGAGTCGAGGGAGTAACGGGCAGGTATAAATGAGGGTAGATCCGAGAACGATGTTCACGCGAGCAATGCCTTTATGAACAGGACAGTATATAAGTGGACGGGGAAAGGGGAGGTGTCAACGGTCCATTCCTTTCATGCATAGACCATATTAGATGTTTGGTACTCGGCTTTATTTCTCGCTGTGCAGTGGATGGGTGAAAACAGTTAACCTGGGGTCTGGGTTTTGCATGGAGGAGAAAGCATAGCCTAACCCGAGGAAGGCCCGAAATACATGCGTCTCACAGAATAAAGTTGGGGTTGTGTGTTGAGTTGATTGCGTGTGAGGAATAAAGTGTTTACTTGATTAGTATGTGGGGCATGCACTGCAGGAATGCGGCGGGTGTCCATATGTTTAGGGATAGGGAAGCAAGAGGCATGTGACCTCCCTCCGTGATCTGAACTTGGGAAGTCCAGACTCAACATCTTGCACCTCTTTGACCCCCAGCCATAATCGATACTTATGAGGTACCATCCCTGTTTGATACACAGCGGGCAATAATCAAGCCACTTGGAGGGACAGATAACAGACAATCACCCCCTTTTCAGTGTGCACATTCAGAGCAAAGCAAAACCAATGACGATGACTAGCTCCCGAGCCGCTAGCTATAAGGAGCATCGATTCTTCTTGCTCTTGCCTGAGACCTTTCGCCGAAGAGTGTTCCGCTAAAGAAAATCTATGACTAGATTATACCGTAAAGAGGTAGTTTCAAGATCAATGATGGTTCGGGTCCCAACTGACCGCGGTACAGTGTACGGAAACGGCTGTCTACATCGGCCGGGCTTCACCGAGATCTTGTCTAAATAGCCCGTGGGTCGATTCACTTTCCCTAAGTGTTCAGATGTTGCGACTGGGTATAGGAGCTCTAAAGTCATTGCTGATAGCTTCATACCGCTCTACCTTTGACTTATGCTTCCGGGAGCAGAGCACGATCATTGATGAACCGGCCTCCCAGAAGCTGGCTGCAGCGTGCAGTAATTCCCCCCGCCGTCTTGGGGGACCTGAGGTCTTGTCGAAATTGGACGGAGTTCGGTGACGAGGACAAGTGGCTAAGTGATGGTAGGCATCACAGGAAGGAGAAAGGAGATGCTCTATCGGGGATCAAATCCAGACTAGGCGAGTCAAGGATGGATTAAACGGTGGATGGGAAGGTGAAGAATACGGGCAGTGGAGAGAAACGGGGGGGGGTGGGGGGGGTGGAGCGCTGGAATTGCTCTTGCAGATTGTTTTTGCTCCTATCCTTGCTCTCATGAGAAAGTAGCGCTGGGCTCGAGATGAACTACGAAAAGGTCCTGGGTGATGAAAGAAGAAAGTATCCAAGGAGTACTGGTAGTTCCAACCATTTTATATCACAAGCTTTATCTATTTATACGATGGGAAGAACTGGAGTTGATATGATCTCAGGGTCACTGTGGTGGTGGCTTCGGAGCCAAGTGACTCCTGGGTTGGTAGTTCGAACCATGTCATTTACAAAAACTTTGCGAGGAAGCAGGAGGGGGTTCACGCGACAGTTCCTTCTCCGGTGATGCCTGCAGAGGGAGATCCAAACGGAAAAGTTATTCTTTCCATTATTTGAATACTATTCTAATGCAGGTACTAAGAGCGGTGCGTTCCTCGATGCCCCGTCGGAGCCTGACTTACACCGAGACGTGTTCGGAACGAGTGTTACAGTTGTGTAGGGGGAGGGGCTAGGGTAAGGTAAGGAAGGAATATACAAATTTGTCGTTGGGAAGACAGGGTGAAGAAGTGAGAAGCAGCGTTACGGCGGGATCGAGGAAGGGTGCACCTGGATGTTGACAGAAAGACTACACTTAATTCTGCGATGGGAGTTTGAAGGAGGGGAGCTGTGAGCATCATTTGGCGGACAGGAGGTTGCCCGGGTAGAACGAGATTATATTCAAGCTTAGAAGGGCCATGGAAGTTGTCGTAAATCTGTTATGGCATCCCGATCTCGCGGGTTTGGGTATAAGTCGTCGGCACGTGTACGCCGAAGTTTCAGCCTCTTCTCTCTTTTTTCCGCAGGAGTTATTAATAAATTGAAGACAGGGTCCACTTCGCAAGGGATTAATGGCCGACATTCCTCCACTAAGAATTATTCTCCAGCAGCGACTCCCAACATGGAAGACTTCTATGACTTCTATAGTGAAGCTGTTGTGCACCTGTTGTGCTACGAGTCCGCGTGTAAGCGAGAATCCCATGCCAGGTGCCGTCCGAGTGGTGACAATAACACGCCAAGAATGTCACCCGGCGGCTGCGACCGAATCGTCAAAGCCGGTGGGGTCGAGCTTATGTTGAGTCAAGGCCGAGTGCGGAGATGGTTGCTTCGGACCTGGGACTTTTGCGGAGAGTGTTCGTATGACATAAGGAGGTCCACAGTACTTACTGATTGGCGTGGCGAACCGCTTCTGGACGGAAATTTAGCACTCTATCAAGGTGCCAATGCCGGGCGTCAAAGTACCTGATACCTATATTCCTATCTCTGGAACGCACTGTTTCACCTGCCCGGGTTGTCCGCCCAGGCGCTGTCGTCACTCGCCTCGCCCCATCCCAGCAACGGAGCTGCCTGCTTCCCCTTCCCCTCAAAACCTCGCCATCTCCCTAATCCTTCTACCCAAGACCTTGTTCATACCCAACAATCATCGGCAGGACCGTCTCATTAGAACAGTCCTCCAACAAGCACCATTACTACACTCTGCCCTACCATGAGGCTCGCAAGCTCGGCCCTCCTACTCGGCGCGGCGTCGTCGGCCCTCGCCGTCGACCAAGTCGTCCTCGGTGGCGCCGGCGAGAAGACCAAACCCGCCAACGCGTGGGAGGCTGTCCAGGAAGCTATTTCCGACGCGGGTGACCAGGCTCGCGCGCTCTGGGACGAGATCTCTCTGGTGGCCCCTGATGCCGTGCACGCCTTCGAGAAGGCCGCGCTGGGTCGGAAGCCCAAGGCCGCGAAGCGCCGAGCCGACACTGAGTGGGACCACATCGTCAGAGGTGCCGAGGTGAACAAGCTTTGGGCCGCTGAGAGTGAAGGCAAGGCCGCCGACTCCAAGGTGCTGGGGTCGTACGACCTGCGGGCGCGGAAAGTGAACCCTTCTGCGTTGGGCGTCGATGATGTGAAGCAGTACAGCGGGTACCTGGATGACAACGAGAACGACAAGCATCTCTTCTACTGTGGGTACCGTCCCTCCATGACAGATACGGACGACAAGTCGTATGCTAACGACCTCTAGGGTTCTTCGAGTCCCGCAATGACCCCGAGAATGACCCCGTCGTGCTCTGGCTCAACGGTGGCCCTGGCTGCTCCTCGCTGACCGGCCTCTTCCTCGAGCTCGGCCCGTCGTCCATCGACGAGAACATCAAGCTCGTGCACAACCCCAACGCGTGGAACAACAACGCGTCCGTTATCTTCCTCGACCAGCCCGTCAACACTGGCTTCTCCTACAGCGGCTCGTCCGTCACGGACAGCGTCGCCGCCGGCAAGGACATCTACGCCCTGCTGTCGCTCTTCTTCCACCAGTTCCCCGAGTACGCCAAGCAGGACTTCCACATCGCCGGCGAGTCCTACGCCGGCCACTACATCCCTGTCTTCACGTCGGAGATCTTGTCGCACAAGGACCGCAACATCAACCTGAAGAGCATCCTCATTGGTAACGGTCTGACGGATGGCCTCACGCAGTACGCCTACTATCGCCCCATGGCATGCGGTGAGGGTGGGTATCCGGCCGTCCTCGACGAGAGCGAGTGCAAGTCCATGGACAACGCCCTGCCGCGGTGCCAGTCCCTGATCAACAGCTGCTACGACTCTGGCAGCGCGTGGGCGTGCGTGCCGGCTAGCATCTACTGCAACAATGCTATGATGGGCCCGTACCAACGGACGGGCCGCAACGTCTACGACATCCGCGGCTCCTGCGAGGACAGCAGCAACCTCTGCTATAGCGCGCTTGGGTACATCTCCGAGTACCTCAACCGGCAGGACGTCATGGACGCGGTGGGTGCCGAGGTGTCGAGCTACGACAGCTGCAACATGGACATCAACCGCGGGTTCCTCTTCGCGGGCGACTGGTTCCAACCCTACCACCAGCTCGTGCCGGACATCCTCGACGAGATCCCCGTGCTAGTGTACGCGGGCGATGCTGACTTCATCTGCAACTGGCTCGGCAACCAGGCGTGGACCGAGGCGCTCCCGTGGGACGGCCAGAAGGCGTTCAACGACGCGGAGATCAAGGACCTGAAGGCCGACGAGGGCGAGGCGTACGGCAAGGTAAAGAGCAGTGGCAACTTTACGTTCATGCGCATCTACCAGGCGGGCCACATGGTGCCGATGGACCAGCCCGAGGCGTCACTTGACTTTTTGAACCGGTGGATTGGCGGTGAGTGGTCTTAGATGCATGGATAGGACAGAGTAGTCGGGAATGTCTAGGTAGTGATAAATTGTATTGATCAAGGGGTTTTGCAAGTTGAAGTATGATTTGTGCAGTTGGATCTCATGCTCGTGTGACCTGAGTGCCATGGAATCCTGGCAGGGTGCTGAAGGCAAGAGAATAAAGCGGCTTCGGCTCGTCCCGTGTAGTGGGGGCTTCTGCATACAGCAGAATGAGAGCGTGCATGGTGGAACACTAAATGACACAGGGTGTATATGAAATGAGTACCTACCTGGGAATTAACACAGTGTGCCCTGGAGGGCGCCTCGAAAAAGGGAAGGGCGGGGCCCAGGTTTTAGCACAGCTTTGGCCGAGCTCCTAGCAACCAATATTGAGCTTCCCACCTTGCGACGAGGAAATAGCGACAAGAGTTCTTACTCCCTTTGGACTCTGGCACTTGGACCCGACTTGGACGACACAATCTCTTTCTGGATACCACACACTGAGCTCGCGTGGAAAAGATCATCGTCCTCTCTAGTTTCACACGTCTTCCTCCGAAGAAGGTACGGCGCCAATTGCTGCCTGCTCTTGGGCTGTGGACGAAGAAGAGCTGTGGTCACTTCTACTCTCGAAACGGGCGCCGGCTGAATTGGAGACGGACGCGACTCCTTCCTAGCGCGTCGACACGATACGCCAGCGAGCGACCTGCCAGGGCGAATCGACATCACTGCCGATCGCGAGACAAACCAAGCCCCCCTTCCTTGCTCCGGCAGATATAACGCAGTCCAAAGAACGAAAACTCTCCAGAACACCCCCGGAACCGCCGCAACAATGTCGACCATCCCGCCCGAGATCCACCAGTCGTCTAACCCGCCCATCATTCCTCTCCCTTTCAATGCCAACCAGCCGCCCACCATCCGTCTCTACCCTCTCTCCAACTACACCTTCGGCGTCAAGGAGACCCAGCCGGAGGAGGATCCGTCGGTCATCGCGCGCTTGCGCCGCCTGGAGGAGCACTACGCCGAGCACGGCATGCGGCGCACTTGCGAGGGCATCCTCGTGTGCCACGAGCACAACCACCCGCACATCCTCATGCTGCAGATCGCCAACGCCTTCTTTAAGCTCCCCGGCGACTATCTGCGGCCCGAGGACGAGGAGGTGGAGGGCTTCAGGGCGAGGCTGGACGAGAGGCTCGCGCCTGTCGGGAGGCTGGGGGAGGAGGAGGGGGGCGCAAGAGGGGAGTGGGAGGTGGGGGACTGCGTTGCGCAGTGGTGGAGGCCGAACTTTGAGACATTTATGTATCCGTTTGTGCCGGCGCACGTCACGCGCCCGAAGGAATGTAAGAAGCTGTACTTTATACAGCTCCCGGAGTCGAGTAAGTCCTTTGGCCCCGTTCCATTTTCGCCCAGCTCTCTGAGGTACACGTAACACTAACGAACGAGAAAAACAGAGGTCCTTAGCGTCCCCAAGAACATGAAGCTCCTCGCCGTACCCCTCTTCGAGCTCTACGATAACACGGCCCGCTACGGGCCCCAGCTCTCGGCGATCCCCCATCTGCTGAGCCGGTACAACTTTGAGTTCGTGGATGAGGACGGCGAGGTGGTGGCCGCGACGCCCGGAAGGGCGGCGCCGGAGGGGTACGTGCCCAAGACGAAGGTGCTGGCGGGAGGTGATGAGGAGATGGGCAATGGGACGAGTTAGGGGGTTGGAAGTGGAGGGGAAGTGAAATGTGGGTGAAGCATGATGACGCTGATTATGGTTGGAGATGTCTTAGAGAGGGTGGAGTTCATAGGCGTTGAGGCGGCGTCATGTATATCAAAAAGCTCTCTTCATGTACTTGAATCAAAGCGCTCTACTATCTACAGAGTCTCCTCTGTCGTATTCCCCACCTGTGTCCTAGCCCACCGTTCGCAATTCATGGAATCATATCCGTCTACATAGGTGGTTCGTCCGAAATGTTGACGGAACTATATCGTGTTCCCGCTGGAGCTAGAGCTACATCTTGTGTCCCGCGGGCAGTCATTGGTACTTCTCACCCTGGATGGTGGCCATGACCTTGCGCGTGTGCTTCATGGCGCGAAACTCGAGGTACCAGATGCCCTGCCACGTCCCGGTGGCCTGTGAAAGCGTGTATTAGAGGCCGTCCTACGTAGGGGCCGTAGGGGATGTTGGGAGTGGGGAGACTCACGAGGCGGCCGTCCTTGATGGGGATGGTAACGCTTGCACCGATGAGCGACGACTTGATGTGCGCCTGTACCAGTTAGCACCCACACCTACGCTCTCTCTACTCCCCATCTACCAAGGAACTCACAGGCATGTCGTCCCTCCCCTCCGCGTTGTGCCTATAGATCTCCTCCCCCTTCTTCCCCTCGTACGGCGCGATGCGCTCCAGTGCGTCCGTCATGTCCTCGCGCACGTCCTCGTCCCAGTTCTCGTTGAGGCTGAGCGCGCACGATGTGTGCTGCACGAAGAGGTGTAGCAGGCCGACGCGGTAGGAGGAGATCTCGGGGAGCTGAGAGGTGATGCGGTCGGTGACGAGGTAGGAGCCGCGCGAGGCGGCGGGGAGGGTGAGCTGCTTCTGGAACCACATTGTGGGAGAGGGTGAGAAGGGCTGGTGGGTTGTCGGACTGAATAAGGTTGTGAGGTGGTAGACGTTTGGGAGGAGGGCGAGGAGGATGAGGAGGAAGGTGGTTGTAGTTGTGCTGGTGGGCGATGACATTGTAGGGTGGGTGGTTTGGCGGGGTAGCTTGTGCCGGGTTTCAGTCTTTACATCATCAACTCCGCTGTTGCAGACAAGTCAAGCCCCGTACTTTGTACCGGGCCGGAAAACACCAATTGGCCCCGTTATTCGCACACATGCCCTTCCGAGCACTACAGACGTCCCGGATTTCACAAAGGGGGGAACTGCCAAAGCAGAGAAACGAGCCTTGCTTCTTGATCTATATGTACAATATCCTCCCACCATAAACGTCTACTATGCCCCTCCACCAAATCTACCCACCTCTATTTCAAAGGATACGCGGTCTGAGGAAGCGACTCGAGGTGCGCCCTGTTGTGTTCGTTCGCCTAGACACCAGCATTAGCAACAGTCTTCCCAGCCTCCCTCTCCGTCCCCTCGCCCCAGCAACGTAAAAAACCCTAGGGGAACTCACAAAGGGGAGCCCGCAGTAGCCGCATGTGGCAATCTCCGGCTTGTCCGTGTTGATGAAGATCCGCGGGTGTCCCGCGGGACCGCCGCCGCCGTCGCAGGCGACGATACGCTCGTGCGTCCAACGAACGGGCTGTTGGTGGATGAGCTCGATGGCGGCGCTCGGTTGGGGCTGGTATCGTCAGCAATGCTCTCTTCACCCAGTAGCCCAATCCACCTAATTCTCCCGTCCCAAACCCGAGGCTCCTCTCCACAGGCCAGTCCTCCTTTCCATCAACCCTCTTGCCCTCCAGATCCCCAGTCCCCCGGTCTCGATCTAGGGTAAAACCCACCTGCATTGTCGGGTCCATCTGCTCGAACCGCGGCCCCGTCATCGCTTTCGTCCGCTGCGCCTGGCCCCGCGCCCAGACGTCGATCCTGTTGGGCGCCTGCTGGTTCAACGTCGCCGGGTCGGCCTCGACGTCCGCCGGCGCCTTGCGCGTGGGCGATGGCTGCTGCGTCTTGGCCTCGGCGCGCCGCGCCGTCGTCGATAGCGCCCTTGCGGGGGCACGCAGACCTTTCAGCCCGCGGAGGGTTCGGAGGGCGGTCGACATGGTTTCGGGCGTGTGGTGATTGGGGGGTTTGTCGTGGTGGTGTGCGAGACGGGAGACGGTCGGGGAGGAATTGGATATGGCTCAATGCTAAATGGGTGGGCAGTGATTGGGTGGTTCGGGTGTGTGATTATGTCAGCACACCCCAAAATTTGGACGGCATGCATCGCAAATGTCCGTCCCAATATCGATAATGATTTTGGAGCTCCGGAGCACATGTCAGATTTTAAGCTTTAACCCGAATTCGATCTACTTTTCTGTTCCTTTCTCAGGAGCTTGAGGAAAAGGGACGCGAGCCCAGACACCAAAATAGCCACTGTACACTCCCGCCCAACGAATAGACAAAGAACCCAAGACCCTAAAGCCACCCACCATGGCGCCTTCAACTCCCCAACCGAGCGCCGTCTCCTCGCGCCTCCTCTCCATGAAATTTATGCAGCGCGCCGCCGCTGACACGCCCCCCTCCTCCGTCGAGTCTTCCTCTAAGCGCCGTAAGCTCGCCCACGCGGACTCGCCAGCTGCCGACGACCCTTTCTCGCAGGCGAACGTGCAGGCCGCGATGCAGGAGGTGGAGGCTAAGAGGGCGGCCGCCGTGGAGAGGCGCGCAGCGGAGATGCAGGAGGCACGGTGGGTTATCGACGCGCCGGCTGTGGGGGCGGGTGCGCAGGGTGGGAAGAGGCCGCTGAATGTGGTTTATGTCGGGTATGGAGACATTGACCGCGCGGAGAGGGATGGGGAGGAGAAGGAAGATGAAGGGGAGGATAAGGTGCAGAGTGGGAGGCGGGTGACGGGGAATTACAAACGGAAGGAGGAGAAGGAGAGCGAGGCATGTTTTTGGTCCTATACTTGGAAAGTGCGTAGAGCTGACGATATCGCAGGCAAAGAGCGCAGACGACTCTGACTCAGAAGAGGGTGAAACCTCAGATTCCGCGTCCGACACGCCACGAAAGAAGAAGAATAAGAAGAAGGATGATGCACTGGATAAGCGCAAGAAAGAGGTTAAGCTCAACAAACTCGTCTCCATATCTGGTGGCGGCGGACAAGGGAGCAGCGGACCCTCGAAGACCATACGGTGCTATGGGTGTGGTGGGGAGGGCCACAAGGCGACTTCGTCGGAGTGTCCGAAGAGGAAAGCGGGGAAGAAGCGGCGCGCAGAAGGTTAGGCTATAAAGCAGATGTGGAACTGTGTACGCCAAGGGTACGGATACATCGTGTTGGACATCCGTCCTTCGTGCTCTACCCACCGTCTACTCACGGCTGAGAGCTGTAAGCTTCGTATCAAGTTCCCGCTGGATTGCCCTAGATATGCCACCCTAGTGGTCGCCTAGGCCATTGTACTACCAGTCGGATGCTGTATTCCTCCAGACCGAGTGGTTAAATTGAGCCCGGGCCTTCACTATACGTTAGGTGGCACGCCAGCATGGAGGAAGCCATGCAGTTTGCCGACAGTAGCAGGGCCATAGAAATCGCCGCTTCAGCGGCAGGACGAGACCATATTAATGAAGCTCCCTTGTCATCGTGCCTTTTTGTTTTATCTGTCGTGTCCTCGCAGTGCCAACACCAATGCCAGTGGCGTCTGAACTTTCGATGTTGCACGCTGTGACTGCGGCATCACAAGATCGCATGATGTTAGGAACTCCTTAAGAACCCTCGCCTACGAGTTGGTCGTCGAAACACACATGTGAGTGAGGTGCATCATCCGCAAAGCGGGTACGGGCCGCATGAATCATCTCCATAGGCCAAGCCTCCCGAGCCAGAAATACTGGTTCGAGACGGACACCAAGGGGTTGCCGGGGTGCTTCCCGGCCTTATGCGTTCCAGCTCAGCCGGGAAGCTGCTACTCATTTCGGCGATGGCTGATTTCCGCTCGGAAACGCGGGGGCGGAGAGACGGGAAGCATGCCCGGGTATACAGGCTGGAGACACAGCTTTTCCGGGTGATGCCCCGTTTCAAGCAAAGAGGACCCGACGGAAGGGACGACATTGGGGGCCGTCCTTCATCCGGTGTGGAGTTCGGGCTGGGATAAGGGAAGGGACCAGACGAACGTGAAGCTCTCCACAATCCCAGAGCCACGGGATGGCGTTCCGTGGAATCGGGCCGCGTATCCACTTGATATCTAGCCCGCGTGCCCGATGATGTCGTGACCCGCTGCCCCGTTCCGGGGCAGAATCCTCCGCGCGCTTCCTTGTTCAGAGGGTCACACGCGGTATAGGACCTCATACAGAGTAGGATCCTCCCGGCCCGGCAGATGGTGACCTACTAGAGATACTGAACAGAGCCGAATGGCGTATCGGCTGGGCGGATGCCCTGCGTCACCCTCCGGCGACCCTTACCATCACGTCCTAGTGACTTACACGAGGTCCCGGGAACGTTGCAGTAAGACCCGGCGGCCGCCATTCGGTTGCGGCTGTAGTCCCGGGCAAACTCTGGCTAAAGATACGGGACGGGAAGGGGGCCAAAGAAGTACCCGGCCGCATATTAGGCGGGACGTCTTGGGGTGCGTCTGTGGTGCTGCGTGCTTGAGGCGTGTGGTTGTAGGACCTTCGTATGGGATTGGAATGGACGCAAAGACGCCCACCCAATTCAGCGAGTGCGCGAAGCCGGCAGGCCTTACTGAAAATCACATGTAAGATGCGATGTGGCACTCGGGGATGAGGAAATGGCCTTGCCGATCCGTTCAAAGAGAAGAGGACCAAAGTACGGGCATCCCAACAGCTCCGGACGGCATGATGAAGCACGCCACAAGACCCTAGAGGAAAACCGAGTACCGCTTACGGAAGCGGGAACAAGCTTGTTTGCCGGAGCGCAAGCCGCAGGAGGGGCAAGAAAGTAGCTATTCCCGCATTTTTCTCCCGCGTCATATTGCCCGCTCCTTTTCCCGTGATGTGGCAGGGTTGTCGATCCGGAGGTTGGCGCCGAGTCGTCGCGAAAATTTCCACCTACCAAGTGCAGAAGACGGAGTGTGACGTCGAATGTGATATTAGTGATATTAGTGCTTCGGAATCTTCGTCGTAAACAGCCGCCTTGACGGCGCGGAAAGTGTGAGGGTGAGCGTCTCCACCGTTAAAATGGCATTATTATACGGCCGATTGATGTGAGCATCCAGACGGGAACAAGCGAATACGGGTCCTTTCTCTTTGCGGTCGAGATCCCGAGACTGATGTTATTACCGGGGATAATGCTCGATAACACACCCTTATAATTGACCCACTCGAAAGACCCCGTCTCCCGTTTGTCCCCGAAGGCACGCTTCGAGAGATGTCGATGAAACGAAGCAAGGAAGGTCCCTTCTGTTAGCCGTCTAGTAGGATCGGCATTGTCCGAACTAGTCTCAAGGGGTGAGTATTTCCGGTCGTGGAAGAGAGCCTTAGCCGATGCCAGGACCCTGAGTCTCCAAGGCGAGTCTACTATTGCTTTCTCGTGCGGCTTGGTTCGGAAGATATCAAACGTGGAGCCCGGCTGTGTTGGATGTGTGAACCAGCTCTACCGGCAACGTTCATGTGCGCCCATAGAAGAGCCTGGGTGTGGTCGAGGCCCCGTAACACTCCAAGAAGGCTATGGTGGCCCTAGGGGTGAAGGACAAGTCCCTTGGGCAAAGAACCTTGGCTCCGGAATTTCGCTGCAACCTCCAGGGTCGCGATGCGCCCGCCATAATCTCTGCCCTCGCGTCGGGGTTACATCCATACAACCTTGCCATCCGGATCCCAGCAAATCGTTGTATCGAGTAGGAAGAATGGAAGGGTGGGGGGTGTGCGGTTTGAGACAGTAAAGCGCCTCCTGTGTTCAGTGTCTCTTGGAGACTTCCAACCCCTAGGGTGGCATCGTGATTCACCTTCGGCCAGCAGCGCAGCCGATGATCATGAACGACACGTCGACCCACCGTGCATAAGCGCCCGGGTGGTCTGTTGGCGCATTGAGGACCTGT
The DNA here is from genome assembly GCA_030271035.1 of Microascus cirrosus. Classification (NCBI taxonomy): domain Eukaryota; kingdom Fungi; phylum Ascomycota; class Sordariomycetes; order Microascales; family Microascaceae; genus Microascus; species Microascus cirrosus. Next base: position 24,006 of record JAMBUN010000078.1, read on the forward strand.
GAATCGTGAGTGGATCTGCTTCTGAAAAAGTTAGTGCCTCCAAGGCTATACTACTTGAAGGGTGGTCCTTATCGGCAGGGAGAAGGGATTGCGCCCTTGCTTGGTTTTTTTGGGAGGAACGAGAGCAGGATCTCAACCTACCTCACCGCCTATTCCTTCAAAAGTCGTACGAAAATGGGGGGTGGGAGAGGACGTTGCTTGGGTCCTTCTCGAAAGCCACATTTTGGCCAGTATCGATGGCTCTGTACCCGCTGTTATGCATGCGCCATGCACGCTCACTTTGGCGCGAAGGACCCGACAGGGCGGATCGCGCATGTGGCAGTTCGGGAAGGGCGGGGATACGGAAGAGCGGTTCCGCATCCCTTCGTCCATTTCATCCTCGTTTGCGCCATCGAATCGAGGAATTAGGACTGAACTAAGGCGCCGACTCGTAACATAATCACATCAACCCGCTTGGCATAACCCAATGTCTCCAAACACGCATTCGCCGGAGGGGCGGCAGGCGGACGGAAGATGTACGGCCTGCCGTGTCACTTCATCATACCCTTGCCTGCGGTACTTCAGCGGGGGCGCACTGACACTGGGGGACAGGGTTGCCAAATTAGATGGACGCTGCTTTCCACCAAGCGAGAAGCCTTGTCGTTGTACAAACTCATCCGCTTGGGGACAACGGACCCCCGATGATCAACGAGGATTTCACATGGGAAGCGATGAGTATCCGTCGGGTCGCCGCGGGTAATATTGCAGAAGAGTGCCGACCCTGATCCGCAGCCTCACCAAAAAAAGGAGAAAAGAAAGAGAAAAAATTCAGATGACTGAATTCGGACCGCCTGTTGGGGCGGCGGTGAGTTGCTGATCCGTCCGTCCGACTTACCGAGTATACCTATTCTCCGTTAAAGTGCCATTTCATGGAACGGGTATAACTATAACCTTATGATAAGCTCCAGGATCCCACGTCTTGTCCACCCCTTCGGCACCACCTCCCCAGGCTTGAAGTCGCCGCAAATGACGTGGGGCTCCCGCTACTGCATAAATGGTCGAATCAAGCCCGTTGGCGGCCCGGTGGATCTTCCAGAAGAAGACACCGGGCCCCCGTCCTGGCAGTCGCAATTTATCCAGAAAGCCCTGCCGGTGGTTGAATTTCCCTTTCCGGAGGGCGCCGGAATAGGTCGCATTCAAGTGCACGACAGACGCAGGGAGCACCCCAGTAACATCTATCGCAGGCTAGCGCTGCCACAGGAGTCTATCCAAAGCCTCTCCCGATGATAACCAGGGGCGGTTGAGTGTTTCGAACCCTGCCGCGTTGGGATTCCAGGCTTTGGGGATGATCTTTCATGGAGAGGTCGCTTGTGTGAGGCGGAATCGATGGCCATGGTACGATTCCCAGCCCCAAACATGTGCGACATCTCCTACATCCAACTCGCGAGCGCCCAGGGTCCCTCCTCCGTTCGTGGCTAATCTTAGCAAGCCAGAGCGTTGAGCGAGACACGGTCGACAGGACAAGGGATGATGGCGCTTTCAAGGTTGTCTTCTTTCGTTGGTTAGGCTAGGAGGATAAAAGAAAAAAAAAGGAAGGGTCAAGGGGAAACAGGTTGCCTGTCTAACTGGAGGCTTCTAGGAAGGAGCTCCCTCTAGCCACTGCTGACGTAGGCGGGATGTCTAGCATATTCTCTTCATCTCCATTCGACACAAACCCCGACGATCCCTCAAAGAGATGATGGGGTTTGTCTTTCAAGCCTCCTGCCGGGGCACGTTCTGCCACCCGAAGTTGGTGAAAGGCGGTTCGATAATGGAATGGGAAACGCGCCAACAGCTTCTGCAAGCGTTACTGTTTGTAGTTTGGGAAGTGGGTACGTTAAGTCCTCGCGTATGGAATTAGCGGTAACCCCCCCAGCAGAGGTTCCTAGGTCCACCCCAGTGGCTAGCTCAACTTGCCACGTCCACACCACCTCCACCGCCTGGAAAATAACGAGGCGGATAGCTTGCCCATCGGCGGTATTGGGCCACTCATGTTGGGCTGTGCTGGGTGTCATTCAACCCAAGGGCCCGGCGCCAAATCAATATCGGACTTCAACTCCGCGATCCTCCACCCGTACTCCCACTTTCCAATCCACGAGGTAGTAGACTCCACCCGCCTTTGATCCCTGATTCCAGATACATTTCCAGATATATTGTGTTGGACGCCTGATGATAGTCGGGGACATAAGCACCCTGAGAGTCAAACTACGGGCGAGTCGCAGCTCCGTTCCCCACGCCACTCCGCTCCTAGCCTACCACCAAAGAGGATTCCGTGTCAACCCTAGGCTGACCTGGAGATCTGGGAGCCCGCTGACACCTGTCCCTTTGTCTGTTCTTCTAATTTAAATGGCCATCGCCGGCGCTGCTTCCGCACCCCATCGTTGACGCCAACCTCCTCCGCCACTGAGACCCACATGACGGGACCCAGCACTCTGGCCAACCTCTTAGCTCCACTGCTTGCTGACTACTCGACTTACAACGCTAGCTCCAGCGCCTGAAGCCCGGAACCTCTCGTCTGACCGAGCTTGAGCACGACATTCACGCACCATCCACTCACTCGTCCACTCGTCTAGGCTGTGCCTTCGTCGCCCAACGCTGTACCGCCCTTCCGCGTTCCACCGCCAACGCGCTCTTTCTCTGCGGCTAGCACGCCAGCTCCCGCCGCCTCCCTCTCCACTCCCCTTTCTCACCCCGCCTTCGATATCTGAGGCGGCTGCCCGCATCTGGTCCCTCTTTGTTCCGTTGCGACCGGCACTCAACGGATCACTTCTAGGGCGGGCCCTTTCTACTCCCAGATTTTTCCCCCCGCGACACCGTCCACAGCCACTGCAAGCTAGCCGTCTTCCCCACGTTCACCGTCACCATGACGTCCTCTAAGTCCCAGCCCCAGCCTGATGGCCATGGCAACCTCCAAAGGGGCTTGCCTGGAAAGGCGCGGCTGATCACAGAAGACCTTGAGAGGCCTGATTTGGATGATCGGCAGTACCGCGTAATCGAGCTGGCGAACAAAATGGAGGTCTTCTTGGCTCACGACCCCAAGGCCGACAAGGCGAGCGCCTCCATGGACATCCATGTCGGAAACTTCAGCGATGAGGAGGACATGCCAGGAATGGCACATGCTGTAGAGCACGTAAGTCCGCTCCTACGGAGCCCTTTCGGACTTGTGCCATCGACCTGGCTACGGACGTGGCCCAGTTACTGACAGGCTCCCGTAGCTTCTATTCATGGGCACGAAAAAGTATCCCGGGGAGAACGACTACTCGCAATATCTCTCTTCCAATTCAGGACACTCGAACGCCTACACGGCGTCTACATCCACTAACTACTACTTCGATGTCTCCGCCAAGCCCGCAAACGACGAGGAGCCATCAGAGTCCAACCCATCACCTCTATTAGGCGGGCTGGACCGCTTCTCGCAATTCTTTGTCGAGCCGCTGTTTCTCGAGTCCACGCTCGACCGGGAGCTGAGAGCCGTCGACTCGGAGAACAAGAAGAACCTTCAGAACGACTCCTGGCGCCTCCACCAGCTCGAGAAGTCCCTGTCAAACCCCAATCATCCGTTCTGCCACTTCTCGACAGGCAACCTGGAGGTGCTCAAGACGTTGCCGGAGAAGGCGGGGATCAATGTCAGGGACAAGTTCATCGAGTTTTACCAGAAGCACTACTCGGCGAATCGCATGAAACTATGCATCCTCGGGCGGGAGCCCCTGGACCTCCTCGAGAAGTGGGTTGTCGAGCTGTTCACACCTGTTCCGAACAAGGACTTGCCGCAGAACCGCTGGGATTCCCAAGTCCCTTTGCGGCCCGCTGATCTCGGGATCCAATGCTTCGCTAAGCCTGTGATGGACTCGAGGGAGGTCAACCTATCTTTCCCTGTCCTTGACGAGGAAGAAATGTACAGGAGCCAGCCGAGCCGTTACATTGGGCATCTCATCGGCCACGAAGGCCCCGGGAGCATCATGTCATACGTCAAGGCCAAGGGCTGGGCCAATGGCCTTAGTGCTGGGACATATCCTATTTGTCCTGGCTCCCCTGGTATCTTCGACTGCCAGATCAGGTTGACAGAAGAGGTATTATCACGGATCTCAGAGCGCTTAACGATTGTGGCTAACACATTGTGTATCAGGGCCTCAAGCACTACAAGGAAATTGTGAAGGTCTTCTTCCAATATGTCGCACTCCTCCGCGAGACGCCACCTCAGCAGTGGATCTTCGAGGAGCAGAAGGGTCTCTCCGACGTTGCGTTCAAGTTTAAGCAGAAGACCCCTGCGAGCCGCTTCACCATGAGGAACAGCTCTCTGATGCAGAAGCCCATTCCCCGGGAGTGGCTGCTTAGCGGTCTCAGCCGCCTACGCGACTTTGATCCCGAGGTCATCAAGAAGACTCTCGACTGCTTAAGGACAGACAACTTCCGTATGACCATCGTATCTCAACAAGTTCCTGGTGATTGGGACCAAAAGGAGAAGTGGTATGGCACGGAGTATAGGGTAGAGAAGATCCCTGAGGATTTCATGGACGAGCTGAGGCAGGCCGAGGCTAGCCCCCCTGAGAACCGACTACAGGCGCTCCACCTCCCGCACAAGAACGAGTTCATTCCTAGGAAACTTGAAGTCGAGAAGAAGGAGGTCAAGGAGCCGGCTGTGGCGCCCGCCGTTATTCGGAACGATGATTATGCCCTGACTTGGTGGAAAAAAGACGACACGTTCTGGGTGCCCAAGGCGAATCTGATCATCAGTTGCAAGAACCCTATTATCTTTGCGTCTGCCGAGAACGCTGTCAAGGCGAGGCTCTACACGGACCTTGTGCGGGATGCGCTTGAGGAGTTTTCGTACGACGCTGAGCTTGCGGGGCTCGACTACAACGTCAGCGTTGACACTCGGGGACTCAGCTTCGACCTCAGTGGCTACAATGACAAGTTACCGGTGCTCTTGGAGCATGTCTTAAAGACGACACGCGAACTCGAGATCAAGGACGACAGGTTCGACATTGTAAAGGAACGTTTAATCAGGGGATACGGCAACTGGGAGCTGCAGTCGTCGTTCCACCAGATCGGCGACTACCTCAATTGGCTGAACTCGGAGCGCGGCTATGTTATAGCGGAATACGCCGCGGAGCTTCCCGACGTCACCGCCGAGTCGCTGAGACAGTATAAGCCACAGTTACTCGGTCAACTCCATGTCGAGCTCTACGTACACGGCAACGTGTACAAGGAGGACGCGCTGCGCTTGACAGACTTGGTACAGTCGATCCTGGCGCCGCGGCCGCTCCCGCGGACACAGTGGCCCATCAAGCGCTCGCTAGTGATGCCGCCCGGAGCAAACTATATCTACAAGAAGACGCTGAAAGACCCGGCCAACGTCAACCACTGCATGGAGTATTGGCTGTACACCGGCGACAAAGGAGACCCACTGACGCGAGCGCGCACCTTGTTTCTCGAGCAGCTGATGCACGAGCCGGCCTTCGACCAGCTGCGAACCAAGGAACAGCTCGGCTACATTGTGTTCTGTGGTGTGCGGGCCTTCGCAACAACATACGGGTTCCGCTTCCTAGTGCAGAGTGAGAGGGACCCGGCGTACCTCGAGTCGCGAGTGAATGCGTTCATCGAAAGCTTTAGTGAAATGCTGAGAGACATGAGTGAAGAGGAGTTTGAGAATCACAAGCGGAGTCTGGTGGTTAAGTTGTTGAAGAAATTGGAGAATTTGAACTCGGAGACGAATAGGCATTGGAACCAGATTTCTGGGGAGTACTACAACTTTGGATCGAGTAGGTCACATTTTGCCTTCATTCTAGCGGTTGTTGTGAGACGGGAGTTCTGACAACTTTATAGCCCAGCAGGACGCCGAGACTGTCAGGGGCATTACGAAGCCCGAGATTCAGGAGTTCTACCAGACGAAGATACACACGTCGTCCGCGGAGCGCTCGAAACTTGTCGTGCAGCTATTCGCGCGCGGAGGCAGTCAGCCCGACGAGGCGAATGGTGTTGCTGAGGAGCGCGAGCCAACCGTTATTGAGGACGTGAGGAAGTACAAGGCCGGGCTGGTAGCCAGTGCCGGGGCGAGACCCGCGAGGGACATCACGGAGTATGAGGAGATCGATGCGAAGTTGTAGGTGCTAAAAGAGGGGAGTGGAAAATATGGAATAAAGCGAGAGGGTGGATATGGGATAAAAGGGCAACGGGAACGGAAGGGGCAAAAGGGGTTGGCGTAGGGTAAAAATACTGCGGGTAGAGGAGGGAAGGGGCCTAGATCATGGTGTTAGAGTTGGTTCATAGACATTCCCCTTGCATGGGGTACTAATATCGAACACGACTCCTTTCTAGCATAGTATGTATGTTTGTCCGCTCCCCTAGCTTTGAAGAATGAAAACTTCAGGATCACTTCCTAATAAACAGCGGGACGTGGTAATCCAAGCTTTTCCTCATTTTCCATGGTTCATCCGAAGGTTGTTGGTCTTTATATCACTTCAAACTTTTCTATAACCTGCCGTAACCAGCACATATTGACCTGAAATCCCCCAACAGGAACGCCCGTCAACCCCAGCTTATTCCGAAGCCTTACGCATCGTTAAACGAGTTCAAAAGCCTGACACCCTCACCCTCCCTCTTCACCAACCTGCCCACAACCGAGGCCTTCTCCCCGCTCTTCTCCAGCGCAGCCACAGTCTCCTCCACTCTCTCCGCCCCAACAACAAGCACCATGCCAATGCCGTTGTTAAACGCCCTCGCCATCTCGTTGTCCTCCACACCTCCCGTTTTCTGCAGCCACCCGAAGACAGCCGGTCGGACCCAGCTCTGGAGGTCGATCTCCGCGGCGAGGTGCGAGGGGATCGTGCGCGGAGGGTTCTCGAGGAGGCCACCGCCCGTGATGTGCGAGAGGCCCTTCAGGGCGCCTGCAGGGAGGTTGAGCAGGGACTGCACGTAGATGCGCGTGGGCGACAGGAGGCTCTCGCCTGCTGAAAGAGAGGGGTCCCACGGCGCGGGATCGGTCAGCTTGAGGCCCGCGCGGGAGAGGATCTTACGGACAAGAGAGAAGCCGTTGGAGTGCACGCCCGAGGATGCAAGACCAAGGATGACGTCGCCCTCAGTCATGTCGTCCTTACGCGGCAGCCTTGTGTCGGACGTCACGACACCCACCGCCGCGCCGGCGGCATCATAGTCTGTGCCCTGGTACAGACCCGGCATCTCGGCCGTCTCACCACCCACAAGGGCGCACCCGGCCTGCACACATCCCTTGGCGACGCCCTCCACGAAGGAGGCCGCTGAGGGCAGGTCAAGCCGGCTGCAGCCGTAATAGTCCAGGAAGAGGAGTGGCCGCGCGCCCTGCACAACTAGGTCATTGACATTCATAGCCACGAGGTCGATACCAACGGTGTCGTGCTTTCCCATGCTCTGTGCAATCATCAACTTCGTGCCGACGCCGTCGATAGCGCCAACGAGGATAGGCGCGCCGGGGAAGCCGGCCTTTGACAGGTCCAGCTCACCGCCAAAACCTCCAATCTGAGCATCTGCACCAGGACGAGACGTTGAGGCCACTGCGGCGCGTATGCGCTCAACAAGCTCGTTACCGGCGTCGATGCTGACGCCCGCCTGTGCGTAGGTGAGACCCTGGTTTGCGGCGGGCCGGAGCGCGCGGTGCGCGATGTCCTTGCGGTAGAACATGTTCTCGAACTGTATGTTCGAGATTCCCGCGTAGGCCGCGTCCACGGCATCCTTAAGGGATGGGCCAGTGGCAGAGGAGGCGATCACGCGGCCACCAGAGGTCTTGAGCTGTGTACCGTCAAGCTTTGTGCCGGCGTGGAAGATGTTGACTTCAGGCGACGTCGGAGGCGTCACGGTCATGGAAGTGCCCTTTGCGTAGGATCCTGGGTAACCACCTGCGGCGACAACGACAGTAGCGCTGTACTTGTCCTCGACCTTGAGGTCGAACGTGTCGAGGCAGCCAGCAACGCAGTGGAGCATAACCTCGGCGAGGTCGCTCGTCATCAGCGGCAGGACAGTCTGCGTCTCAGGGTCGCCAAAGCGGACGTTGTACTCGAGCACGCGGGGGCCGTCCTTGGTAATCATGAGGCCAGTGAAGAGGACACCGACGAAGGGCGCGTTCTCACGGCGCATACCGCGGAAGGTGGGCTCGAGAATCTCGCGGTTGACCCGCTCCATGAGGTCGGGGGTCGCGATGGGAGTAGGGGCATAGCAGCCCATGCCACCCGTGTTGGGCCCCTGGTCGCCGTCGAAGATGCGCTTGTGGTCCTGCGCGGCGGGGAGCGAGACGAAGTCCTTGCCGTCGCAGAAGGTGAGGATACTCAGCTCCTGGCCGTCAAGGAACTCCTCGATGACGACCTCGTCGCCAGCATCTCCGAAGGCACGGTCGACCATGATCTCACGCACACCGGCGCGGGCCTCCTCCTTGGTAGTGGGAAGAATAACACCCTTGCCAGCGGCCATGCCGGTCGCCTTGACGACGACGTTGTGCGAGATGGAGTCAATGTACGCGAGGGCCTTTTCGGGGTCGGAGAAGTTCTCGTACGCGGCGGTGGGGATGTTATGACGCTTCATGAAGTCCTTTGAGAAGGTCTTGCTCCCCTCCAGCCGCGCGGCGTCGCGCGAGGGACCGAAGACACGGATGCCTGCATCGCGGAAGTGCTCGGCGACACCGGCGACGAGGGGCGCCTCAGGGCCGGGGACGACGAGGTTTAGAGAGCGGGCGCGGGCAAGGTCGACGAGCGCGGGGAAGTCCTCGGCGGAGACATCGGTGACGTTGGTGGTCTTGGGGCAGAGAGCGGTGCCTCCGTTACCGGGGACGGCGACGATGGACTCGACGCGGGGCGACTGGCTGAGCTTCCAGGCGAGGGCGTGTTCGCGGCCTCCGTTGCCGATGAGAAGGACGCGCACAGGGCCCTGGAGGACGGCGGCCATGGCGAGTAAGAGTTCTGGGGTATTGTTAGTGGTTGGCGAGGCCGGGGGTTGGACGTTCTCGGTGTCACGAGAGTTGCTTTCTTATGGAAATTTCAAGGTGGGGCGCACTTGCGGGGGAGGGGTAGAGGGGGTCGATGGTAGAGTGTGCATGGAAGACAGTAAAGAGAGGATGCAACGGCGATTTGCAGGATTCCTCTAGGACACTCACAGTTCTTAGGCTCTCGCTTTGAAGCTATTCAGGTGTGATTTGGCTTTGTCTGAGATGTAGTTGATTCTGTAGTAGAGCAGACCACGGGGTTCGTCTTTGGCGGGGCAATTGGCTGTCGCGGGGCATGAGGAAAAAAAGTTTTGGGCTCAGGGTCACCGAGCGTGCCATTGGCTGCGGCCGGCGGCGGAACGGCGCTTCTTTCGCCGATGGCTCTCGTCGCTCTGGTAGTAGGGGGGGAGACAGTGATGAGTAACGCATCTTGACGCTGCAATCAATACTGACACAGGGCAGCACCTGAGGGCTGAGGAATTCGATCGCCAGCGCCGGCAAAATCCTTGCCCAAGTTGAGCCGCGATGCGATTACGTGCAGATACTCTCGCGGCCGCGGCGATCTGTGACGGCCGCCACTCATTCCGCCTCACGGACACGACAGGGCGATCATTCATCAACACCAAACACAGTGTGTGAGGCTGACCCAGGAGGCAATGGCTGAAAAGGCAGACAGCGTTCCATCCTGACCCCTCCGTATTCCCTGCTTCCCGTCGTCCTCGTGATGCGAACACGTCAGGGCCCTATTCCCGATTCGAAGGAGCCCGTGGCACGTTTCGTCGAGTGTCACCCACGCGCTCTTCACTCCACGCCGCCCACGCCAGGGCGGAGAGGGACCGAACTTTGGATGTGTGACGACAGGGTCGCTTACTTTTGGCCTTGTCACAGAGATATCTCAGGGTCGTTTCTTCTTCCTTCACTCGGTGACACTGCGACCGGGGGACTCTTCATTGGCCCTCCGAGACAATGCGAGGACGTCTTGGAGCAATCACGGGGCCCATGGGAGCGTCCGATCGCCCCACTTTGCCACGGCTGCCGGCGTGAAGAAACGGGCTTTCGAATCAGAGACGACATCTCGTTTCGAACGCCAAGAATTGCCGCGGATCCGACTGCGTGGTGATCGGCAGTACATCCAGTTCGCCATGCCACTTCCAAGTGATCCCCAAGCGACACCCCACAGGCGTGCTGTCTCGGACAGGGTCCGATGACGAGAGAAGGAACTCCCAGCCGATACATTGAAACGCATGGAGTGCCGCCGCTATCCGTCTCCAGATACGTAGTATGCTGGGCAAAATCTGGAACAAACATTTGGGGGATGCGTTGGACTCGGATGTGGGGAAAGTCGGCTGCATTGGCAGGTTGCGGAGGGCGTGATGCTGCGGGCGTGACGACAGCCGAATCCTTTTCGAGGCAGCAGCTTGTGTTCATGTTTTCGTCACGGAGGCCAACGTGGTATCGAAATGATGGTCTTTGTGTTCAATCTCCCCAATTTCCACCACATGGCCACCCCTTGAGAACCTCTCGGTCAGCCTTTTTGCTTGATCGATTGATGGGTCGCCTCACGGCCACGCCGGAGCGTCTCTTCGCGCGTCCTGTTCTGGCCTAGCCTCAGCACCCCAGCCCTGGGATCCCTGCTGTAGGGCATCAAAGAGCCTTGGGCTTACGTAGTATATCCGCCAGCATTGTCCCTTTTCCCTGTTGCTCGGCCCAAGGAGTAATAGCCCCGAAAGCCCCTGTTCTGCTGGGGTGGAAGCGAGGAATCCCACAAATGTAGGAGACTGCTCACATCTGGGATCTGTCACTTGACCAAACGAGACCATTTGATCCGGACTGCTGGAAATGCCCAAACCAACCACCCGGTTCTGCTGCACCCCCGACTGCCACCACACTCTCGTCTGGTGGTCCGCGCTGGGACCGGAACGCTGCGCCTCGAGGGTCGGGAAATGGAGGGCTGCCAATATGGATCACCAAACCTTGGCGCCAGCAACATCCCGGCGGTAGTATATTGCCAGGGTTCTGGACCGCACTACTAAGGACTTCCCACCTCGTGGATGTGCCGCGTGCACAGAGCGAGAGCAGTGGGAAAAGCAAAGCCATTCGACGAGTCGACGAGGTGCTAGTCTGGTCTGTTACCTCGGACATTAGGGACAACTTTACGCCCTCGTCCCATAATTTTGACGACACGGACACTCTCCATCCCAGCCCCGGAACGGGGTGCCCGTAACCTAAATACAAGCCCGAACTGCGCGCTACTTGTAGTTAGTCTCAGGTGGGCGGGTTAACAGCGCTGATTGAAATTTTCTGGGGCACGCCCCACTCATATCCAGCCCTGGCCTTCCAGAATCCCGTTCTTGCCAAAGAAGGAAACTGGTCGAACCTGAAAGTCTTCATATCTCTCTCCACACCTTTTCCCTCCTTCCGTTTTCTGCGCCGCTCCTTCCCACACCTCTTTTCCGGGGCTCACCGCCAGCGCAGAACTCCGCACTGCATGTACGAAAATCCCCCACGAAACCCTCGCTACAGCACCACTGTGGTGTGGCCTGCCTAGTAATATCACTACCTGCCGGGCGCTCTGTGTTTGTGCGCTGCCCAAGCGCGTTTCCCATCTGTTTCTACAGCATCATCGGCGTCTCCCTTGCACCTTCCGCCACTTGAATTTTTTTCTCGCATTTCTCACGGTCCCTACTCGCGCGCTTTCCGTTTCCTACTCTAAACTCGAGCACCCTGTGCTCTTTCCTTTCGACCTCGATTGCGCCTCTTCGCGCATCCATACCATCATCCTGAATAATCCGCACCTCGAGAATTCTGTCCCCGCAATGCGCAAGCCGACAAACCCTTGTCCGCCGTCTCTGTCCGCCCTGCCACTCTATTCGCCCTGTAATACGTACAGTTAAAATCAGAAAAAAAAAATTAAGGGAGCGATGGACGACGACGCCTCGAGGTTAATTGCCGGCCTCGAGGAAAAGCTCGCGGACCTCGACAACAAGGTCGCGGCCTACCGAAAGGACCTCGCCGACGAGTTCACGCGCCATTCGCAACGGGTGCTCCGAGATCTGCCCGAGCGGCTGTCCGCCACGATCCAACGCGAGGTTGCCCTCTCTGTGCATAAATATCCGGCCATCAGCCCTGCACTGGCGGAGGTGCCAACCCTCGCCCGCGCTGACTCACCCAAACCTTCTTTCGGCACCCCTCCCGGCATGGACGCTGCCGGTGCTGCCTTCATTGCCACGGCAGCTGCCAGCACAGGTGCTACAACGAGCACGAGTACCGCTGCGACCACCGCATCCCGCCCCGCCGATCACGAGGCCTCTCATCCCGCTTCCGGGTTACCTCGACCCGCAACGCCACCGCGACGTGCCTTCTCCCCGGCTGCCACCGACGACCTCGGCCAGATGTCCGACTCGCCTGACGACCGGGAGAGCGACCTGCGTGGGGTTTTCACCCCGACTTTCCTCCCCCTCCTCGACACTTCAATCGACCGCATGAGATCACCGCCTACCCCTCCGAAGCGCCGGAGTAATAAACACATGCCAACTACCACTCCAATGGATGGGAGCGAAACCCCGCGGATGGAAGCCGGCGAGCCTCGGCTGTCGTCGAGCCCTCTGGCCTCCCAGCTACCCGTGCGGCCCCCCACCTTCCGCCGCGCGACGGACGATCTCTTAAATTCATCAGTGCTCTCCGATAAGAGCGACTCGAAGTCACGGCGTAGCGCGCTGCGGCGATCGTCAAGCTCATCGAAGCCGCAGAGCCCTAGGCGGGTTCGCTTCGAGGTCGCGGGTACCGAGGTGCTGCCTACTTCATCGCCGTCGAGCAGTTCACCGGATGTCAGGCAGCCGCCGCCGGACGCTGGTTACACAACGCCCACCCTGGATGAGGAGGACGACCCGGGCCGGCCCCGCAGCGTCACGATGATGCTAGGACTCATGGACACCGAGGATGATGAGCCGCCGCCCAAGAAGGTCTCGTCTACGCAGGCGCTGAGGGCGCTGTCCAAGCTGCCTCTCGACTCGGACACCATCTGGATGCCGGTCACGCAGGATTCGAACACGGAACCACATTCGGAAAGTCGAGTCGCTGACGCTGTGGAACCTAACGCTACATTAAAGTCCGATACATTGACGGGTACCAGTCGGCGCCCCCCTACGCCTCCTCCGCGGAAGCCGGCGCCCTTCGAGACTGGTCGCGCGAAGACACATCTAGGCAATCCGTTGCAGCCAGCGGCGGAGTCGTGGCAGGACGATGATGACTCGGACGAGTCCGATGGTGATTTCCTATCCATCGCGAAGCCCAAGTCCTTCGCGAATAAGAAAGTGTCAAAACCTACACATTTGAAGTCGTCCTCTGGCGAGGGTTCCAGGCCCGTCTCGGCTAGGCGCGCGACGACGGACGCCGTTCCTAGGTCCTCCAAGGGCCCGCAGGCTTCTGCCCCAACTATCCGTTCCTCAGGGACCAGCGCACCGCAAGGGAAGGCTCCGCAACCAAACGCCACGACGCCGATCCCAGAAAACCCCACGAAAGAGGAACCTCAGGATGTGGAACCTGACTACGGTGACGTCTTTGACTTTGAGGACTCAGAAGGTATACCGTCGGCCCGCCCACCTACTCCCCCTCGCGACCAGTCCGACTCGGATGTGGAGGACACTCCGCCCCTCTCCCGGGAACCTCTACGTATGTACTCTACGTCGCCGGCTGTGAACATTCCCCAGGCGCCGCCCAGCCAGAAACCCCCCCCGGCCGACGATGCCGCTCCCTCCACGCCAGTAAACATTCCTGGCTCGGTGCCCAAGTCTACGCCTACTGTGGGGTCCTACAAGGGGCGCCCCCTCACAATGCCAGTGGTGGTGGATCCCTCTGTGCATGAGCAGGCGGAGGCCCTGGGCGACTTCAACACCTTCGTAGGGGGGCTGGACGGGCGAACCGGCATGGATGATGGGGATGTGAGCAGCTTCCGGGCCAGTCTTGCTAATATCCCGATTGGCGGGACGGCGAAGAGCTTTATGGAGAGGATGATGATGGAGGAGATGGACGAGATGGAGAAGAAGCTGAAGGAGAAGGAAGAGGAAGAGTCCTTCCCAAAGTGATGAGGAAGTTCAGGAGAAGGGAATGAGGGATTGCTAAGGGATGTGGAGGAGGGATAGCTAAGGGCATATCCCGTGTTCTCATAGTTTGCTTTTTTTTCTGTGATTTGCATCGGGCATGGAGCTTCCGGTAAAATGGGATGGTGGGATCGAAGGCATATGTATTAGACTAGAGGCACATGTATATATATATATATATATAAATATATATATATATCTCGGTTCATCAATTTGCTCATATCGTTCCATGAACTTGTTAAGCTATGTGGTTGGGAGTTGGCGCCTGTGATGATATGTTGTTAGTGGCCAGGGCGACTGACAATGATCTACGTTGAGAGTCGCACCGGAGCGGTCCCTCGTCCTCCCAGCGAAGCGTTTCTTGCTAACGGCATCGCAAGAGAGCACAGGGGTGGTGTGCAGGTGCAGCTGCATGTCAATACTTCTCAGGGGTCAAGAAGCTGAAATAGCTTCATGCACCCGCACCAGATAGGAAGAGGTGGCCCGCGATTGCTTCCATACCGTGAAGTGCTTGGCGGTCGATCATCAGCCTTGTGCCGCGGCGCCGGGAAATGAAAGATCAAATGGCGGCTGGAGGTGTGCTAGTGGTGTGCTGGGTGGACGGGGAGCCTGGGCCCCACTTACTGCATGCAGTTTACGGGGTTTCTGGTGCTGGAGGAGAATTAGCCGACCGCTCGGATCTCAAGCCATTTTTTTAGCAGCCTCGTACGACGACACGCCGCTAAGCCCAGTCGCAAGCTACCTGAGAAGAGAAGAACCCCTTTTTTGCGGCCCACACGGACGGAATCGAACGAGGGACAGACGCAATATCCAGGTTTATCTAGTTGGCTCGGACCTTCTAGCTAAGGGCTAGAAGAGCATTTGCGACAATGGCGGGCCTACGGTTGGAGGTCTTCAAGGTAGACATCTCAACACCTCACCTCCGAGTCGAACCCTGAGACACATCGGGAAAGGAGGAGATATTGGAAGGGAGAAAGAAGCTAACGAAATCCCAGTTCGGCACATACCTCCTCTTCCCCATCGGCATCATGTTCTACTTCGGCACGAACCTCGACAACCGCTTCGCCGTCGAAGGCTTCTGGCCCAAGGCCGAGGAGTCCAACAAGATCCCGCACTCGCGCGAGGAGATCAAGGCCGAGTACGAGCGCATCGTAGAAAGGCAGCGGATACTGAGGGAGAGGAGGGAAGCGGCGGAGCGGAGGGACGAGTAAAGAAGACAAAGTCAATCGAGCTTTGTTGGGGCGTTTTAGGGGAGCATTTTTTGAGGCGTTGTTGGGATTTATATTTTTTTTGTATCTCCTCTCTTGTGGTCTATGTGATCTATTCGCTGTATATTACATGTTCTTACCTACCGGTATTATACAAGCTGCTTCAGGGGGGCTACGGCGCGATGAGGTTCTCTTGAACGTTGGCCCACCGCTCGTCAGAGATGCTCCCCTTGACGGCATTGATGTAGCTCCCCATTACCTCTGGGAACTCCTGCAGAGCGGCAAGGAAGCTGGCGATGTCCCGCGCCGCCACATCCGAGTCCAGTGCAACCCCCATATCCCCCCTCGCCCTCCACATCAAGTCGACGTCCGCCTCAATGCCACACTTCTCCTTCACTACCCCTGCCAGCCGACTCGTCTCCCCGGCCTCCGTCCACACTGTCACCTCCACGTCCTCAACATCAAAGTCCAGAACACCCTCCTCCTCAATCACCGCGTTGATTACCTCATCCGCTTCCCTACCCTCTTCTAGTTCAACGGATATCCTTCCGCAGTGCTCAAAGTAGAAGAGCGTGGAGCCAGGCTTGCCGCCGGACTTGCGGATCAGCGCGTTGAGGTCCTGCAGGCTGCGCAGTCGTGAGTCCGTTTCTACATCCAGAAGCAGCGCAACGTTCCCCGGCATGACGGCCTCGAGGGTCACCTTCTCCAACCCTGAGGAGTCTAGAGTGCGAGACTGGCCGCGCGCAATGGCGCGGGCGATGAAGTCGTTTGTCGCATTGGCCGCCTTTGCTGCGGCGATGGCGGATGCGAGGGCTGGGTTCCCGTTCTTGTCGGGGCCGCCTTCTGTTGGGGTGTTAGGGAGCCTATGCATGGAGTATATGGGGGTTGAAGAGAATGAAGATGAGATGAGATGGGGGTGCACTCACTCCTCGATGCGTGCGTTATGGCACGGGCGAGGATGATGTTCTGGGCGCCGCGCTTGCGGTCCGCGGCACCCTTTTCATGGCGGATCTTCGACCACTTGTTGTGGCCGGCTCGGAGGGGCGCCGAGGTCGAGAACGGCGCTCTTAGACGGGCGGTCAAGGAGAGGAGCGGGCGGCAGAGGCAGGCGGGGGATGAGGCCATTGTGGGAAGGACCGGCAGACAGCGCCCATATGTGTTTTAGTAAGACCAATGCAGAAGTAAGTAACCTTTTTTTTGGACCTAATATGCCCGGGGACCCAAGTTCGCCCGCGCTTTGTGATCCCTCGCGTGCTCTGAGCTTCGGGTGAGATTTTGGCGAGGTCGAGCGAACAGCTGCACAGAGCCGCCGCTGATTGGCTCGTTAAGCGGCGCCTCTAACAACCACTAATTTTCGACGCAATTCCTGGTTCCCGCATCTGAACACCGTCTCCGTCAGATCTTGGACCCCTTAATACACCGCGCACACTTCGTCCACAACACATATAGCAGCCTCGAAACCCACGAGGAACCACCCCCCTCCTCTACGTCTATTGTCTCTATCCATCCACACCAACTCGACCATCTGCCCATGTCCCACCCCGACTAAACTCGAATCTCTCCCCCTCCCCGCAACCCCCCCGGACAATGGCCGCCGAGTCCTCGGCCTCGACCCCGGCGCCCGCCGCTGCCGCCACCGCCCCGCGATCCGCCGGCCCGGAACTCGACCTCCCAAAGCTGCAGTCCCTCCCGCCTGAGCAGCAGGAGCTCTTCCTCCTCACCTTCGTCACCGACCTCTCGCGCCACGTCCAGTCCCTCTCCCCCGACGACTGCACCGCTCAGCAGGTCTACCTCAAGCGCGAGGTCTTCCAGGTACTGGGCCTGCCCTCACCTCAGCCCTCGCGCGTCGTGCGGAACAACCTCGCCCGCTGCCTGGCCCGCTTCCTCTCCAAGGGCGACCGGAAGCTCCTCTTCGAGACGCTCAACGAGCTTGTTGGGATTATAGCTGGCGGGAAAGCCAAGTCCGATGCCGATTCCCGCGCAAAGCATGCCGCTGTTGTGTGCCTGGGCGAGGTTTTTGGCGCCGCAGGTGACAGCGCCATCGTCCTTCATCAGATCTCGTGCACCACCCTCGTGAAGCTCCTCAAGTCGTCGCAGAACAATGCCGGGCTGCGAGCCGCGGCCCTCACGGCCCTAAGCAAGATTGCGGGCATGGTGGGTGCCAGCCTCGACGAGCCCATTGCCAGGGACGTCTGGAAGCAAGCTAGGAGCTATGCGGCAGGCGACAAGGGGTGGCTCGTGGTCGTGTCGGCGTGTCGCTGCCTGAAGAGCCTCGTCAGGCATGCTCCGTACTTCTGGAACTCCTCCGACTTTGACAAGCTTGAGACGGCCGTCTTCAAGGCCATTGATTCGCCCTCGTCACAAGTGAGGCATGCTGCAGCCGACTGCTTTGCCGAGGCGCTATTTCAGGGGTACTCTGATGTGGCTCCTACGGCGGATGGGCTCTCACGCGCAAAGTCTAAGAAGGGCAAGTCGAAGCCCATCAAGCGCACCCCGACGGGTATTGTTGACGAGGACGAGGTGCCATCGCGGCCCCAGAGCCCCGCGCCTTCAGGCAAGAAGCAGGTGTTGGCGCTCTCGTTCCCCGAGATCCTCAAGATCCTCTCGAGCCAATATGTCCGCTCGTCGGCCACGAACCGCGCGCGCGCCGGTATCGGCGTGTGCTACGGCAGGCTGGTAAGGAAGTTGGGGGAGAAGGTCGTTGAAACGAACTACCTTGCTCTTGTTGAGAGCCTGGCTGTTGACGTACTGGGCCATAACACCATCGCCAATAACCGGTACCGGCTTCTCATGTCAAGGCGCATCGTTGAGACGGTGCTGCAGGACATCGTCGGGAACGAGATACTAGGGGAACCGGGCCAGATCACGGCGGCTACGTTGCTCGTCAACAATGTGCTTAAGAATTACCCCCAGGTCTTGCCCGAGCGTGCTGAGCCTTCAAAGAACCTGCTCATCACCGCCCTCGGAGCGCTGTCTACACTCATAGACGCTCTAGGGTCGGCATCAAACACCTTTGCCGAAGCCTGCCGTGAAGGATTGTTACAGGTTCTGCCGCACCCAAGCTATGCAGTTCAAATCTACGCCGCGTCCTGCATGAAGAACTTCTCCCTTGCCTGCCCACAGCAGCTCCTGCCGTGTCTTACCATCTGCATGAACAGCCTTAGTCGGGAGCTGTCCCACCTCGGCACTGGTCGCAGCTCGCCCCGGAAATGTGTCGGCTTCGCCCACGGCCTGGCGTCTACTCTTAGTGCTAGCCCCATGCGACCGCTCTACGGCTCGGTCGACGTAAACAGCCGCGTTCTCACCATGGCGACCAACCTGCTCAAGTCGAGCGGCCAGTCTGAACTTCGCGTCTCGAGCACGCAGATCCAAGTTGCATGGATCCTCATTGGCGGTCTCATGTCCCTAGGGCCGAACTTTGTCAAGATCCACCTCTCCCAGCTGTTACTCCTCTGGAAGAACGCGCTGCCAAAGCCGCTCGCCAAGGACAACACGTCGACGCGCGGTCCTCTAGAGGCATCGTTCCTGGCGCACGTGCGGGAGTGCGCGCTGGGCTCGATTCTGGCCTTCCTCCAGTTCAACCAGCGCCTCCTCACCGTTGACGTCTGCAAGCGGATAGCTACTATGCTGCAGAATACCACGGCCTTCATCAAGACGTTGCCATCAAAGAAGACCACGGATGACATCTCGCAGAGGCTAATACCGGCCCTGCAGTTGCAGGACATCGACATGATGGTGCAGCGCAGGGTGCTGCAGTGCTACATCAAGCTCGTAACAACGAGCCCTGCCGGTGGTACGGAGGCACTTCTGCAATCGAACCTCCTCACACTGGCCGTGTCCCTCTTTGCCGACCCGGAGAACTACGCGGCGAACTCGCTTAGCTCTTCTATTGCTTCTGCGGCGGGGACGTTCGAGACCATATGGGACGTTGGTGACAACTCTGGCTTTGGGGTGACGGGGCTTGTCAGGGGCTTCGATGTCAGGAGCCTTCCCGGCCAGCACGATAATAAGAGCGATGTCCCGATATTGAGCGACGGAAGCCCTGAGGACTCCATCGACAAGTTGTTGCTCTCGCCCATCTGCGGTACCCTCGAACATGATGCCTCCCTACTCTACCTCGGGCCGAG
Organism: Microascus cirrosus; assembly: GCA_030271035.1. Taxonomy (NCBI): domain Eukaryota; kingdom Fungi; phylum Ascomycota; class Sordariomycetes; order Microascales; family Microascaceae; genus Microascus; species Microascus cirrosus. The sequence continues at coordinate 43,405 of JAMBUN010000078.1, forward strand.
CAGTACAACTTCTGATCTCCCGCCGGATCCACCTGCTACGGAGGTGATTAATATGGCCATCCAACTATTTGCATTTGTTTTCCCCCTTGCGCCCGGTAAGGTGCAGGAGAGCATCCTCGAGCAGATCAAGACCTTCTCTTCTGCCGGCCCGCTACAGCGTGATCCCGGAAGGAAAGCCGCCATCAATGTGAACGTATCGGCGGCCATCCTCTCGACTCTCAAGGTGGCCGTCAAGGAGACGACCTGCCCTCCTGGTGACGTTACGAATGTGGCGGTGGAGAAGCTGCTGCAGGACACGCTCCGCGACACCATCATCGATGCGGATCCTTACGTGCGCAGCATGGGCTACGCCGCAGTGGCGCGTCTCTGCAGCGCGTGTGGGAATGGGTTCACGACGCATGAGATTAAGTACCTCGTCGACACCATTGTCATCAACAGGGAGCCGAGCGCCCGGGCGGGTTGCGCGATGGCCCTAGGCGCTATCCAGAGCAAGGCAGGGGGGATGGCCTCGGGATACCAGTTAAAGACCATTCTTGGAATCCTCATGTCACTCTGCAACGACCCCCATCCCACCGTCCACTCGTGGGCCCTCGAGGCGCTGAGGTTGGCGTCTGATGCTGCAGGCCTTGGCTTCTCAGCGTACGTGCCGAGTACTCTTGGCATGCTCACGCAGCTATATACGAACGATACACATAACCCCGAGATCTCATCCGCCATATCGATGAACCTCGAGATGGAGGTATCGACGGCGGCAGTAATCGCGAGGTCCGTTGATTCCCTAATCAACGTGCTTGGCCCTGACCTTCAAGATTCTACGAAGTCGAGAGAACTCATCCTGGGACTGGTGGACCAATTCAAGCAGGAAGAGGAGCTGCTTGTGCAGAGGGCCTGCCTTGGGTGCCTCGAACATCTATCCCTGTACGCGCCTGGACACATGATCTTCGCCGACTACGTCAGGACGCTACAAGAGTACCTTAACTGCGATGACAAACTACTCCGGAATGCTGCCGTCGATGGGCTCTACAACCTAATGAGACGCGATCCACAGGACGTCATCGGCGCCGCCGAGAAGGGCTTCGAGGAGCAGTTATGGCTCGTACTCGACAGTGAACCGTCGCACGACGGCATCCGTAATGTCATTCGCAACTGGATGCGACAGACGTGCCTCAAGGAAACGGCGCTGTGGCTGCAGAGGTTCCAGGCGGTGCTAAAGATGACACGTGCCAAGGTCAAGGAGGATCAAAGCGTGAACGTGAACACCAAGTCGGCACTACCAGACCTTAGGGACGAGGAGGTGGCTGGCTTCGCTGCCGCGTCCGGGGCGGCAGACGAGAAGGACGGATCGGCGGGAGGGAAGGAAGTCGAGCCCCTGCGGTGGCAGGTGACGACCTTCGCGATGAGCTGTCTGAATGACATCTTTATTATCGTCTCCAAGGACGTCGCGACAAACGGCGAGTCGGAGAGCCAAGCAGCGCTGCAAAATAAGATCTCAGACGTCGTGCGCATTGCCTTCTCAGCATCGACGTCCAGCGTGCTCGAGCTGCGCATCTGGGGACTCAAAATCATCGGTGCGGTGTTGAAGATGTTCGGAAAGACATCAGACCCTGACTTTGAGGAGGCCATGCTCCTTGAACAGTACCAAGCGCAGATCAGCTCGGCGCTGACGCCGGCCTTCGCGGCGGACTCCTCGCCGGAGCTCGCGGCTGAGGCTATCAATGTGTGCGCGAGCTTCATCGCCACGGGTATCGTAACGGACATTGACCGCATGGGCCGGATCCTTAGGACGCTAGTCACGGGGCTCGAGAACTTTGCGAAGGACGGCAGCGGTGAGAACGCGAGCATTGGTGACCTAAAGGGACTCACGCCAAACGCCCAGGTCATGGTCAAGATGGCAGTCTTCGCGGCGTGGGCCGAGCTTCAGGTTGCGAGCACCGAGCAGAAGTACCTCCTTGACGTCTTGCGGCCACACATAGCCACGCTCACGCCCCTGTGGCTCGAGTCGCTGCGTGAGTTTTCGCGGTTACGCTTCGAGCCGGATATCTCCATGACGCTAGGGCCACCATCCCTATCCGGTAGTTTAGACACTATCTACGCGGCGCTCAACCGCGAGACGCTCCTCCGGTTCTATCAGGACTCGTGGCTCAAGCTCGTGGACGCCATCGCGAGCCTCATCGAGCAGGACAGCGACTTCGTTTTCGACGCGCTGGACGGCAAGGCGTTGGAGGACACTTCGCACGCCAACGGGTCGCCAGCGCCGTCTGCACGCGGCGCGGACATCAACTACCGCGACGAGCCGGTGGCGTTCTTCTTCGTGCTCTTCGGCATCGCCTTCGAGGCGCTGGCGACGAAGCCTGGGCAGAGCGACTCGCTACAGCTGCAGGAGCAGACGCTCTCGATCCTACAGGCGCTGCGCAAGATTCTGCAACCGAGCGTCTCGGGGCAGGCCATCTTCCGCGAGGCAGTCTTCTCGGAGACGATGGACCTCCTAGACCGACTTGTGTTGACGGATGGTCTAGACGTTCAGGGGGTTATCGTAGAGATTGCACGCTCTTTATGCGTGGCGCATCCATCCGCACGGAAGAAGGGGGAAGAAATCGAGGAAGGAGATCTTACAGAAGACATTGAGCAGCTGTTTGAGCTGACACGCATCATCGTGCTTGTTCTATCCGGCTTACTGCCGAATCTGAGTGAGGGTAACCAACCGGTAAGGCACCAGATGACTGAGGAAGCCGTACTGCTTATCGGCACTTCGCTCAACGCTCTCGTCGACGCGGCGGAGGTATTCCCCTCCATCATTAAAACGGACCTGCACGCGTGCATAGTCCATATCTTTGCCACCATCCTCTCCACGCAGACGCAGGCCTGCCAGGAGCTCATTGTGCCCCAGGCGCTGCCGACGCTCAAGCGTTTCGTGGCCGGCGTGGGTACCAAGAGCAGCGACAAAAAGAGGACGGATGTGCAGCTGCAAGGTTGCCTGAGGAGGTTCCTGACGGTGTATCTAAGGGCGCAGAGGAGGGAGGAGAGCACGTCCCTCGCTTGCGTGAAGAATTGCTTGTTGGCGAGCACGATTCTGTTTACGGCGGGGACGAATGGGCTGCCGGCTACAGATGGGGTTGTGGGGAGGTATCTCGAGGAGGTGTTGGACTGTCTCACGGATCGCATGGTGAGTGCCATATCTCTCACCCCCTTATCGTTCTTCCTATCGTTAAGATGTTGCGTGATTGTGCTAATACGTGATTTAGACCGCCAAAATGGCCGCAAACTGCGTCCGCTCTCTCCTCCTCACCCCCTCCCCTACACCAGCAGATCACTCCATCGCGCGTTACCTCTTCCCCCGCCTCATCACCTTCGCGACTGACACGAAACCGGAGGACCCCGCCGGTGCGCGCGCCATAGTGTCGCACACCCTCACGCAATACGTCTGCTCCCTGACGACGACACAGCGGCCCGAGAAGGACAAGAAGCTTGCAGCCGGGACGGGGCTCGTCGTGGCCGCGATACTTGCGAGGGCAAGGGGTGAGGGCGAAGGCAGCTATGCCGATACGAAAAAGAATCTATTGGCTCTCGCAGCGGCGGAGCAGGGTGTCTTCAGGGCTGTGGTGGCGGGGCTGAGCGGGGAGCAGAGGGAACTCCTGAGTAAGGTGATCATGTGGGGAGAGGGCCGCGCAGAGGACCAGAGTGGCGGCGGCGGCGGGGCGCCGGCCATTCAGTTGAAGATGGACTTTGGGGCATAGTCTGGGAAGTTTGTTGTCGGTGTTTCCCTTTCTTTTTTTTTTTTTTTTTGGTTTTCGGTGTATGAGGGGAGTTTGATAGGTTTATCTTCCCACAGGTCGAGATGGTGGTGGGATAGAGGGATAGCTTTGCATATGCATACGAGAAGCTGTGCGTGAAGAAGGGGAAAAAACGAAGAAGAAGCCATTTGTTTGCTGCGGTCAGCTGCATGCGCCATTCCCAGCCCGCTCTCCTCCACACCGGGTTCTTTTTCCCGCGCCCCCTGTCCCTGTTTTTCTTCGAGAGTGTGCGTGGCGTTTCCGTGGGAAATAAGGGCCGCTGCAGAAGGCTTGAGGAAGGCGTTTCGGATGGCTGCACACGGGACGTTCCCGTCTGTTCCGGCGCGATGTACATGCATGCGCTCCGCCGCCGCCTATACGCGTTCCATATCCTTGTCTCAGTCCCTGTTCATGCCCCCATCCGCCTTTTCTTTCCAGTTCGTTCTGAAGATCACGGCTGCAACGCGCCTTATCTCCGCGGAACCTCCGGGGAGAGCCCTCCTTGCGGACCGCAGGGAGGTGGGGGCCCTTCCTTGTAGCTTCGCGCAGTGGAGGCCGTTGTGTAACCCGAAGCGATGCCGCGCTGAATGGATTCGGTGTATTGCGGCTGATATGTGCAGTCCGAGGCTCTATCCGGAGTAAGCACAGGGATTGGGAAGGCTGGGGACGGTGGGGAAAAGGAACGTTTGGGACCCCGAGGAGCGAGAGGCCATGGCAAAGGGAGAGAGTCTGGATGTAATATTAGGAACAAACCGGGTTCACGGCGCCACTGAAGCAGGGTCGACACCAACTCGATTAAGACTCCATAAGTGTGACATCCGCATTACACTCCCCACGGTCCGGCCCGCACAATAGCAAACACTGGGCACTCTCCCCTCCCCTCGCCCCCTGGCGGGGCAACAAAGCAGCCACCCGAGGCGCACCGCCAATGAAACCCATCTAATCACCCACTCAACCCTTATCACACTAATGCCTATTTTTCTTGTCGACTTTGGGATCACGCCTGGACCCGTTCACAATGACCGGCACCACGGGGCCCTTGTCCCTCTCCTTGCCCTTGTCCTTGTCATCCCTCTTGCCCTTATCCTTCTTCTTCTTCTTCGGATCGTGGCCTTGGCCTATTAGTACCATTCCATAGACTAGAGAAGTCTTGGTAGACTCACGTCGGGAATGCGTCTCTGTGGGTTCGACGCTGCTTGGCCAATATTCACTTGCTGTATACCCGCAGTGATACCCAACGTATTCGTACGGGTAGTTCTCCAGGCCCAGGCCGTCCATAACAGGCTCCAGGGGTTCGTAGTATCCGTCCGTCTGTGCCACATTCCCCGTTAGCCTGCCATTGCCTCCCAAGGATTCGGAGTAGCTTACATGGGCACGCTCATGAGCGTAGCCTGACAAGGGACCAGACGATGCCGTGAAGCTCTGGCCCCGAAGAGGATGCCCCACGTCCACCAGAGTCCGGATAGAAATCCTCTGGCTTGCATTACGGCAGTCCGCAACTAAATGTCGCCCCTTAAACACCCCTCCGTTGAGGAGTTCTCCTGTCATAAGCCTCTCGTCACACGAAGGGGAGAGCTCTCCACGTCGGGGGTTCACTCACGAAAGGCCTTGCGGTAGTCCTCATACCCGAGAACTCTCACCCACGCGTGGGTACTCGCGTTAAAGACCTCTACATAGTCCACCTCGCACACTGTCCTGACGAAATCCTTCAGCTCCGTCCACTGTGTGTTGAAGGGGAGCTACATCCGGAGTCAGCGAACGCCGCCTCCGGTCTCGCGGAGCAACGATAGCTCAGAGCTATATGCACTGGACTGACGCACGTTGGAGACGGTAATGTAATATATCCCCGTCTTATTTCCTGCCTCGACCTCCAACATTGTCGTGGGGGTCGGGTCCGGCATCTTCCCTGTGCACCCGGGCCGTTGGCAAGGAAATGACAGGTCGGAACCAGGATTCGGGACCCAAAAGCTTGGTTGTGTGAAACACGGGTAAGGCGGGAGCACGAAGGTCGCTTGCATATATGGCCAGTGTTCTTGGAACTACTCGAACGAACGATTTGGGACAGAAGACAAAACTTGAAGACTAGACGTTCGCTGATAATCCTTCAAAGGAGTCCACGCTTAAAGGGGATGACCGGACATCTTTATACACCCGGAAGTGTCTCTGGTTGCCCTCTTGGACTCGAGTTCAATCCCATCACTTCCAGGTATAGTTTTCTTGACCGGATACGGTTGGTTTGGTGGCGGGAACTGTCATTCCTCCATGCAGCGCCAGCACCCATTTCCGAACGACGCACTGGGTCAAAGGCCCCTGCTAGGGTACGTTGCGAAATGAAGATGAAGGCGAAGCATTGAACGACTGGTCCGGGAGAGCCGTATTCCCAAGGCAAACATCTCCGCATATTGTGCGGAGCCCGGTGAAGAATGGACATGGGGGTCTTCCGGATCGATCCCTACAGTCAGGCTTCCACACACCCCCCCTTCCCCCCGAGTCACCCACCGCGAAACCACTTGATTTGGGAACGCCGGGTGGATTGGAAAAAAGTATGGCTGCGTCTATTGTGTTAATGTGGAAAGGGACGTTAAACATGGTGCATAATGCGTAAGAGGAACCCCATTATTAGTTTCTTCAACAGTCGGAGATGCAGAATGTCAAGAAGTAACCAGCCGCTAATGCGGAGGGCCCCTGTCACATGCAAGACCATGCAGAGCTCAAATACACCCGAAGGCCGGGAATTTGGGACAGCAACAAGCTACTGCGCGGCGAAGAAGTTAATATAAGGTCTTGATGTTTTAATTGAGAGACGGGTTTTACCTACACTTCCGCTCTCACCAGATTACCAGCCTCAAGGAGAATGTGGACACATCCTCGTGCTTGCCGTGCTCCCAGAGTCCGATGATATCTTTCGCCTGACATGTAACGGCGCCGGGCAGTCAGATATGAGGCTTCAATGGTGAGGAATATTCGCATTGCAGCCCTAGCAAACATACCGGTGTGACTGGCTAAGAGAAGTATTAACTGCTAGTTCGGAGCAGACATGTCGGGAGAACCAAGTTCGTCCTACCTTCCGAGTCGTACAAGCGCTCCAGACCGTAGTAGACCACGCGTCCCGGAGCCAGTCGCACAACTGCATGTCAAGCTGCACTTCAACGGCCTGGCATCTTCTATAGCGACTGGATGGCGACAGTTGGCCGATGCAGGCTGAGACCGACAGCCCTGCACGGCCGCAAAATTGAATCCGCATGGAGATATCCAATCCATGTGAGCCAATAACCCGGTCAATAATTCAATGTCAGTGACATGTAGGTGCTTCTGTATCCCGCAGTTGTCGCTTCTACTCTCCCGGGTCGGTAACCCCTGACACCCTACCAGTAACGCGAGGCGTCCCGTCACGAACCTTCCCTGGAATGCATCGAGAAATTACTGGACCACTGAACCCAAGTCCGAGAAGAGTGCATAGCACTGATGGATCTGTCCATCGCTTCCACACAGGATGACTAAGATGGAATGGAGATAAGAGTGATGGTGTGCTCAACCAGCGCTCCAGGGGTCTTCGAATAGCAAGGCATGGATGGGTACGGAGTCGACCGGGGTGAGGAGACCCGGCCCGGGATAATCGACATCTGAACTACACACCTGACATCTTTTTGAAAGAAAATGTATCTTCGATCCCGGTAGCCGAGTCATCATCCATACCGTCAGCAAATCCCGTGTCCATTTGGGATGTCCGACCTAGTAGCTTGTCGGATATAGCAGTCCCCACTGAAGGAGTCGGCTGGGCATCGCCCCAAGGCGGTATAGCGTCTTCTGATTCTGACAGGGCCACAAACATATACCGGTTGCTATCACCAACAAGCATCACACCGGGACCCCCCTCCGAGTTGAGCCAGGACGCCTGCCACTTCGACGCAACCCTGCGGTCAGGAAAATGCTGCGCGCAGTGCAACGGTCGAGGCCCACATGACAGGGGATCCCACGTGAAGACAACACCTTGGTAATCACTGCCATCGCACGTAGTTAATAAGGTCTCCGGGATCAATGAGTGCCAACGGACCGAGGCGACATCGGAAGAGAATATGAGCACCGCGCGAAGTTCTATGGCAGACAAATCCCAGATCCAGATCGTGCTGGGGCAGTCCTCGACTTTGGAAGCGATCAGGGACGATGAGCTGTCGAAAAGGGCGATTATACAGCCCGAACTCTTCTCCGTGGCAATACCATTGCTCGCAGAGGGGCCGGGGGGCGACACGGCTTGGGTAACTTTTGTGAACGTGTGAGCTACACGTGCTGGCGCCGCCTGGGTCGGAACGAGCTGCTCTTGCCAAATCTGGGTAAACACCTGGGATTAATAAATCTTCTAGATAGCAGCACACGCTCGATGCAGTCAACAGGGAATCTCAAGGGAAGGAGGACCGTGACATGGTCACGTCTTGATTCCAGAGAAGCCAGGGCTAGCACTAATGTGATACATACCTGCAGAGTATCCTTCGGGGCAATGGGGGTTGTTGGATGGTGGAGTCTTATCGTCTCCAAGCCACTTGATACATTCACGATATGTGTGAAGCGGGTGTGGTCGCACACAGCAATTTTCGTGGCGTCCGGGCTTAGTTGGCAACGCTTGATCCCTGCGCCTAGCTCGGAGTGTTTCAGCTCCGGTGACCCGATGGTCGTGCTCGGCCCGGTCCAGGTGCGGAACAAGTGGCCGTCTGGTGTGTAGAATACGATCTTGTGCCCCTGCGAGGGTGATTCCCAAGCGACAAGCCACTTGCCATCCGACGCCCAGAACAAGCCCTGAGTGTCGATCAAGTCGGGATACCAGGACCGCTGCACCTCCCATGTCGTGGGCGAATGGATACTGATCATATCCTTGCCGCCCGTTCGAGTGAGAATGGCAAGGTGGGATGTCTGCGGGCGAAACGACACACACCTCGGGGCAGATACAGACTGGTAGAACTTAGGGTTGTTGATTTCCACTGTTGTGGACCGGCTAAGGTCGAAGATGGAGAACTTGAGCCCATGTGCAGAGAAGGCACATACAATCTGGTCGTCAGGGCCGAATTGAGTAACGGTTGGCTTTGCGACAGCAGGAGGGGGTACTTGAATCGTGGCACGAAAGCTGGAGTCCAGGGCGCTGAAGACGATGATCTTGTCATCAGCCGCAACAAGAAGCCTGAGGGACGAGGGTGACCACAGAAAAGCTGTGATAGGCCCATGTGAGTCGGCGGGGGACAAGCGAATCTCGTGGACGGTACTGAGGCTTTCCACAGAGCGGACGTTGATCCTGGATGGATTGAGAGTAGCAATATGCCTCCCATTCGGGCTGGGGAGGCAGTGGGGCGACGCTGGTGACGTGGAAATCCCAGTGTTAGTGTTGACGCAGGATGAGGAGGTTGTATTGGGGCTTACACTTGAATGAGGGTGAAAACATGGCGAATCCACTACCAGACCAGAGTAAGGCTTTGGTTATTTGTGATGAGTAAGATGCAGGTCAAAGATAATTGGTGATAAAAGACGTGCGAGATCTGTGCTTGAGCAGACACATGAGTGTTGACGGCTTCGGATCTGGGGTTGGTATATTGGTGGGGAGCGGCTTGCGCCTTGCCGTGTGGTTGGGTTCAATTAGGTGGAGTGAAAGAGGGTTATTTTAAGTGACAAGCTCCAAAGTCTAGGTAGCAACACCTGTTGTGTCCTGGCAACGATATATGGGAAGGTATGACCGTGTGCCTCATTTTGCTCCTGCCAAGGAGAAACGCGTATCGCAGCCAGGTGTTGATGTAGCTTGAGGGTCGCGACTGCCCCACCACGAACTCTGCCCCTCCTGCCCGTACAGCCAATCAATATCGACTTAGTCATGATGGAAAGAACTCACACTTGAGCAACTGACTCGGAGGAGATCGACTTGCGATCTTATCCTGAGCAAAGACTGTGGCGAACCTGGACGACGACTAATCCGGCAGCTTCCCTGGCCCAGAGAGTTGTTGTCGCCGTGCCCTAAGTTCACTCATTCGCTGCAACACTTGCTTGACCAATATGGAAATGCCTATCTTCAGCCACACGTTTCGTCTACAACTTTGACGAGAATCCGAACCTTCCGACGCCTGTATATCGTTCGTATTTGCGAATCTAGCCCGGGTCTTACAGAATATTTCTCGGTCTTACCCTAAACGCCCATAAGCTACTTCTTGAGTCCTTACGCTTGAAACAATGCCATCTCGCGCCACCTTCATCTCCTCTGCCCGGAGGCATATCTCGTCATCAAGGACGGGGTTCAACTCCCTTCAACGGGCAATCGCTACGCCCTGCATGCAAGGGAATCAATGGCTGTCGCGTAGGAACTTGCACTGCACCGTGTCCTTGAAGGACTCCCTTCCTGTGCACGACTTGGAGTCCCGTGGAACTACACGGCAAGAGCGTATCAAGCACGCCAAACCCTTCTCCGACTTCCTTACCGACACCTTCCACCGCCAGCATGACTATCTACGGATATCTGTAACCGAAAGATGCAATCTCCGCTGTCTCTATTGCATGCCCGAGGAAGGTGTGCCTCTTTCTCCCCCGAAGGAGCTCTTGACAACGCCCGAGATCGTTCTCTTATCGTCTGTCTTTGTATCTCAAGGTGTCACCAAGATACGACTCACAGGCGGGGAGCCGACGGTGCGAAAAGATATTGTGCCAATGATGCGTCAGATTGGGGATCTAAGGCGTCATGGTCTCCGAGAGCTCTGCTTAACCACAAACGCCATCTCCCTGCATCGAAAGCTTGATAGCATGGTTGAAGCCGGCCTCACGGGGGTCAACCTCAGTCTAGACACGCTGGACCCCTTTCAGTTTCAGATAATGACTCGAAGAAAGGGCTTCGATGCTGTTCAGAGGAGTATAGACAAGATCTTCGAGCTCAATCGACACGGCGCTGGCATTAAGCTGAAAATTAACTGCGTCGTAATGCGAGGCGTTAACGACCGGGAGATCATGTCCTTTGTGGAGATGACGCGAGAGAAGGATGTCGAGGTACGCTTCATCGAGTACATGCCGTTCGACGGCAATAAGTGGAGCAAGAAGAAGATGTTCAGTTACGAGGAGATGCTGGACCTCATACGCGAGAAATATCCTTCGTTACAGAAGGTGAAGGATCACAAAAACGACACGAGCAAGACGTGGCATATCCCCGGCTTCGTTGGAAGGATCGGCTTCATCACTAGCATGACACACAACTTCTGCGGGACCTGCAACCGCCTTCGCATCACGAGCGATGGCAACCTCAAAGTCTGCCTCTTTGGTAATGCCGAGGTGTCTCTGCGCGACATCCTGAGGAAGCTCAACAATGGAGAGCCCATCGATGAGGCAGCATTTGAAGCGATCAAGCAGCTCAGCTTGCAAAATCCCAGCTTGTCCCAGACTGCGGATGGACCGACTGCACCGGTTAACCAGGATGAGTTGCTCAATATCATCGGTATGGCAGTTAAGCGGAAGAAGGCGAAGCACGCGGGCATTGGGGAGCTGGAGCACATGAAGAACCGGCCCATGATCCTCATAGGTGGGTGACGGTCCTGCTACTTTCCTCATACTGGTTACGGCGTTAGGTGGCTCCTTTTCGGCGCAGTTTAGCTCTGCCTCGACGGCACCTCAGATGTATCTATGAAGTTATTACGCACGAACGATACCTGGAAGCAATTATCCTAGGACCTGGACTAAGTCAGTTGTCTAGATTCAGGCCTCCCATCTAGTCGTACGCCGTTGGTCTTTGCCCGCAACCGGCCCTATACCTCGCAGCCGCCTTGGACGGGCTCTGCGTTTAGCCCAGAAATATTCGTTAGACCTGGCTCGCCTACGCATTTGAGGCTCTTTTCGACCTCACAATGCCTGGAACAGAAGTCGCGAGACAAGGCCCTGACGCCACCTCAGAATAAGTTGACACACGTCTCGGACTCGGGTACTGCGCGTATGGTCTCAGTCTCGGAGAAGACGGTAACCGCGCGCATCGCTACGGCTGTCTGCAGAGTCAGATTCTCAACGGACACTGCCATAAAGCTTATCAGGGAAAACGGGATGAAGAAGGGGGACGTCTTAGGGGTGGCAAGGGTAGCAGGCATCATGGCGTGCAAGAGGACCCCCGACCTCATCCCATTGTGCCACCCCATTCCGATCTCGCATGTTGGCGTCGATCTCGAGGTGGATCTCGAGAGTAACTCCATTGACGTCAAGGCCACTGTGAGCTGTGACGGGAAAACTGGAGTGGAGATGGAGGCGCTAACAGCTGCATCCATGGCGGCGCTAACGATCTACGATATGTGCAAGGCGGTAGACAAGGGCATGGTCGTGGACGGCCTCCGTGTGATCCTGAAGGACGGCGGCAAGAGCGGGCGGTGGGAGATGCCGTGACGCAATGATGCCCAGCGAACACCCGTTGCCTCATGTTAGTCAACGAAGTGTGGGATGGGGCTCCATGGGCCGCAGATGCGGCTCTTCGGGGGCCATCACATCTGGAAACAACAGGTGCTAAGCGAGCCCTCAGCTAACCCCGCGCGTGATGAAGCCAGCATCTCGAGGGGTCACGATCTTCACTTGGTGATGGCCAGCTCGATCTTAGGTGGCAGTGAAAGGCGGTCTGTCTCTAGATGATGTAGCCATTTTGGATGAATGAGGGGTACCTCGAATTACCCCGCCATCAACTTCCTCCAGAAAACACCTCGCACAAGAGACATTCGTGCCCAATTATTTCCCCCAGTTCACAGAAACGCCGTCTCCACAGATCCTAAAATAATAATCCTGGTCTCGTGACATGCAAGTCAACCACGGTTGCATAGGCCTTCCCGCTCTCCCCCCCACCCTCCCAACATGTCTGCATAATCACCAAGCGATGTGATGCCTTTCCAAAATCCTTGTGCGGGGATCGTGAAAGGCGGTGAACTGTGGGATACCTCGCCGAGCTTGCGGGCTGTGGGCCTCGGGGATGTCACCGTTACGAGGGCGCGTCTCGCGAACACTTACCCCGTTTAGTAATGCCGATGGAGGCCGGGGCGACGTTTTGCGGGTCCTGGGCAAATTCAAAATGGGGGCAACGGTGCGAGAGTTTTGTGGGAGAAATTAGGCGCGTCCAATGGGAGGATGTCGTTACGGGCCAATGGGAGCGCCGCGATAACGGATCCTCTCTTTGGTGGGGGGTGGGGGCGGGGAGTCCGTTAGCTGGTGATCCGATACTCCATGCGGAAAGGGAGCCCCTTTCTTGTGGCAAGACGGTTCGCCCGACAGCCGTCTTGGTCTTGCCTTGGATACGGCGCTCTTCTCGGCCGTATAGAGTACAGTGAAGCTTCATGGTGATCATGACGCGCATGTCTCTGCGCGGCATCGTGCTGTGCTAGTGGTCTCGTCCACACTGAGATGACGCCGGATCTCTATGCCCGTGACGGCATATTGCTGCATACTACCATCAGAAAGGAAGAGAAGTTGGACACAAGGGAGGTGCGGAGGCGCATGAGTGATATCAATCTACAAATTCCGCACCGAGATTGAGTGCTGCGCTGTCCCGAGGGTCCCGATGTTGAAGGCCGGAAAGGCTCCTCGGCCCTAACACACCAACCCACCTCTATCGTCCCAAAAAAAGAGCCGAGGGTGTGTGTGTGCGACGGAAGATGCGCGGCTTCGTTCAACATGCCAGCATCCCACACCTCATGCAAGCTGACTTGTCCACCGAAGGCATCCGTAACACAAGGTGGACGCGTTTCTTGAAGACATTAAATGAGGCCTGCTTGTATTGAATGCTCGCAGAAAGGCTCTGGCGCCTAGTGTGAAACCTCAGCAGGGCGTCTTACCACCCTTCCTTTCCGCGAGGTTGGTGGTCGGCCTGGTGGAGATGAGAGGTAATGCCTTTTCCACGCGGCCTCGGACGACCCTCACGGATTCCGAAGCAGAAACGCTCTCTAGTGAGACCGACGGACAGCCATAGTTACGAGATTTTTTGGTGGAGCGAACGCCCGAAGCAGGTCTCCGAGGAGGCCGACCTAAGTGCGAGGAGGCGGTGGAGATTGAGACCGCCGTAGAAGGCTAGCGGCATAGTGCCGGCCAAATTTCTTGAACTTCGCTCATCGCTTCCTCGCCGTTGGTGTGGTTTGCCCTAACAGCTTACGGGCTGACGGGAGCTGTGGAACGCAAGAGGTGGTTTGTGTCGCCCGAGGAGGAGGACGACGACATAAGATGATACCTTTTGACTAGGGAGCCCACAATGGGGTGTTCTTCCGGAGGGCCTCTCAAAGCGATTTTCCGTCTCTTACAGGCAGCCGAGGAATCTCCGTGTCGATAAACATAGAGATAGCACGGTGCGGGAAGGGCCCCGTCGCGTGGCCCGAACGGGTCGCTTAATGAGGGAGGTGAATGACAGGCTAGGGACGATCGGATCTTCGTTAATGGCGGACTTATTCGACACTGTGCATCTGGGTGGGAGCGCTCCCGGATTCGAGGCTCGGTCTGTCGGCGCACTCCGAACCTCATGCCAGCCGAAACGGCGGTCTGCGATGAGGGTGTGAAGTGGGAGTCCACACAGTTGGGATCCCCCCAAACTCCGGACTCAGTGGCGATGTTGAAAGGAACGTTGTGTTCTAGGTTTCAACCAGGCTTGCTATACAGTCCAGGTGAAGTCCTCGTTGATGATCTTACGTAGACATGAACAAGGGAGATGCCCTCGCAGCAAGTCCGACTTCGCAGGAGGGGCAAACTGCATGCGCGTGGATCCGCATCCGACGAGCGAGTCCCAAAACGGCCAGCCATATGCGCGGTTAGGAGAGGGTCTGGAACACGGGCCACCGGCTGTCCACTGTGGGGCCCTCATAGGCACGATGAAGCTACCTGCATTCCGCGGCCCCATTTGCGCTAGGCTGGGGATTGACATCGTGAGATCATGATCATAATGATAGAGAAATTCTCTCTCCAATGCGTTCTGATCCGGTGTGAGAAGTGCGATTATTTGGGATATCCCCCCCACCGGAGGGAGTTCGCGTCCCTTTCTCCTACCCCATCCCGCGGCGACTCTCGACAGGGGTCCGCAAACCGCATGGACCAGAACGGGAGCTCCGATCGGAGGGTAGTGGGTCGCTAATCCTCGCTCGATGGGCAGGCGCTGTGTAATCGTTGCCAGCGGAGTGGGCGGCACATGGGCTATTATGTAAGGTTAACCGGGGAATGGAGGGGGGGGACAGGAGCAAACGTTGCAGCAGATGCACATCGAGGCTTCATTGTTTGCTGCTGAACAAAAAGATGGAGGAACGGTTTAACAGATGACGAAAACCGGTAGGGAGTCACCAAGGCTTACTGTGGTGAAAGCCAAGGCGAAGCCAAGTGCCACGAGAAATATCCCCGAGCGTCGGGCACCGCGGTGACAAAGCGTGGTTTCTCTCTGGCGATCTCTCCTTCCCTCGCGCGTGGCTTTTTCATGATCTGTCATAATGCAACCTCGGGCCCTGCTGTACCATAACCCTAACAGTCGCCTTTCTTTCCTCAAGCGATTGTCTCCCGGAGAAGAATTCCGCTCCTCAGACTCGAACAGAGGGCGGCGGGCGGCTCGATTCATCTTGCCATCGGGCTTTCGGCTCGCGTCCTTGCATTCCAGGCCCCTGCCGCCGACATACCGCTTATCTTGCACCCGAAGTCCAGTACCTTCGTCTCGTAGCATCTCCAACAAGCGCCCCCCTCCCGGATCGCCATCGTCTCCCTTGCCTCCCTCGTACTTGTATTTAGCGTCGCGGCGACCGAGCTCTTCCCGCACGAGGCAACCCGCCGTCCTCATCGCCACCGGCACGGACTCCGCGAGAGGGCGTGAGCGGGCCTGCCGCTCCGTCTCCACTCGGCCCAGCGCCAAGCTCTGCAGCCCGCCAATTGCCGCCGGCGTTATTGCAAGCACCAAGGAACCACCGGCGCCGGCCTTAGTTGGTCCCCACCCGCCCACCAGCGCAATTACCAGCGGTCCCGCACCTGTGCATCTAGACCCCAGTCCCGTTCCACTGCCCACTGCGGCCGTATTATAATACGGCCCACTCGAGTTGCCAGAAGAAAGAACGAGTCCCCACGTCCGCGCGCTCCTTCCAAAGGGCTTCACGATTCCCTCTTC
Organism: Microascus cirrosus; assembly: GCA_030271035.1. Taxonomy (NCBI): domain Eukaryota; kingdom Fungi; phylum Ascomycota; class Sordariomycetes; order Microascales; family Microascaceae; genus Microascus; species Microascus cirrosus. The sequence goes on from JAMBUN010000078.1 coordinate 59,272, forward strand.
CCCCGGCCTCCTCCTCCCTCCCCCAACTCCTCGAATGCGTTCTCCGTCTTTGTCCCCAAATCCCTTTCGCCGCCACACATAAACGCCGGGTGCTCTCCCGAAAACAGCGACTTGATCGGTTAAATCAATTGGCGACCATATATACTTCGACGCGGCTTGCGCCAGTGGCTTGACCGTTTCCCCCTCCGTCCGTGATTGGTAGCCCGCTCCTTATCATTCCGCCCACTGGAAACCTTTATCTGCCCCCTTCACGCAAACACTTTGCGACAACTCCCAAACTCGAACCACGCCTCGCGCGTACCCATCGGCGCAGAAGGAGTATCTCTCTCGGCAAATTTCTCCCATTAATTCTTCCCGACGACCTGCACGCGACCACCTGCGACGATGGCCACCGACCTCATCATGCCGACTCTCAACACCCAGCAGTCCAACTACTTCCTTCCCCCAGAGCGGCCACAGCACCAGCGCTCGCAGTCCTACCAGACGGGCCCGCGACCGGGCGTCTCGTACAACGGCATCTCGTCGCTCAGCAGCAGCAATTCGTCCGGCAATTCGCCCACCTCTCCGAAGCCGTACATGCCCCGGCAGCGACCGCTCTTCATCCCCGCCGCGCTGCGGCCCAACGAGTTCCCCTCGAAGCCGGTTCCCGTGCCCAAGACTTCGCTTTCAGAGGACAGCACGCCCGTCGGCAGCCTCACGCGGTCGGGTACTGGGCTTTTGAGCCTTGCTGGCTCTGCCCTGCAGACCCTAACGCGCCGATCGACGGGAGATAGTGGCAAGGTGATCGATGACGGCGACGACGAAGATGAGCTGGATGCGGATCTGTTTCCCGATGTGACCGCCCTCCCCAAGAGGACGCACTGGAAGGTACGTACATCTCCACATCAGAGACACCCCTCCGAGACTCCTTCCCGAGACGCGACTCGGAGGCTAACCTCAGCAGCCCGATCCCGCCTCCAGTGTCTGCGACGACCCGACCTGTAAGCGCGCCTTCGGCTACTTCACCCGCCGTCACCACTGCCGCCGCTGCGGCAACATCTTCTGTGACTTGCACTCCGCGGCACTCGTTCCACTTGACCAGGACGCGAACTACAACCCGCGCGGCACGCCCTCGCGTTCGTGCGACCACTGTCACGCCGAGTTCCAGTCGTGGAAGTCGCGCGCGGGGAGCCGTGCGTCTTCGAGCTCCGCCGCGTCCGGGGACTCGGAGATGCCGACTAGCGCGGGGCCCGTGGGGTTCGGACAGCCGGTTGGGACTGGACTGATGTTCCAGCCTAGTGTTCTGCTGGCTAAGAGCCCCGGGGCGGCGGCGAGTGTGCCGAGTGATTGGAACTGGAGCACATTCTAAGCTGGCACGGTGTTTCCTTTGAGGGTAGGTTTTGATGGTCACTCTGTGTCAACTGCATTGTGTGCTAACTGTATGTCAGATTCCCACGTCTACGGTCATGAGTGTCTATAAGCCATGTTGGCCGCCTACTGAGACATCACTGTCGAGATACTAGACACATGTCTCACAGGTCCTCTGCATACATGGACCATTCAACAACACAACCTCACCTCTGCCACAGCAAAGGCCCTGTGCAAAAAGCCTATGATGAGATGAACGAATACCGCCGCAGACATCTTATCCTTCTTTGCCTTACAAGGCCCTTTTTACCTATCGTTTTAATATTCTCTACACTGGCCTACACAGTCACAACGGCCGCAACATCACCTCCTGCTACCTCTGCCTTCCACCAACAACCTTGATTTTTATCGTTTATTTCATCCCCTCCATAGCGTTGGTGTCGGAGTCGGAGTTCTCGGTCTTAATACCCAGCAGACACAGTCTTCTGCGCCCCTTGATTTGGGCCTTGCTTTTTATTCGGAGGTGGTTGCATTGCTTTCTTATGAATGAGGGAAGGGATGGAAGGGAAAGGATAAATGTGGTTTAGCATTAATAGACTTAGACAGCTTCTTTCCGATGTTCTGTGGATCTTGTGTCTTGAGGCGTCTTGCCTTGATGTGTAAACGTGTTAAACGATGCTGAGAGATTTGCTTGTTCCCTATATATACGGCTGCCCCTGCCCCATTCCCAAGTTCCCATGTTGATCAAAGATCTTACGGAGCTGCTACGGTGTCCTATTTGTAGCCTAATTCACAGCATCATCAAGGCCCACCGTCAGAACTATTCCGAGTCTTTCATAATCTATGCATTAACAGGCAAACACCCTCTTCCCCATCCCCGATCTAAAACATGCCTCTCGCTTCTAGATAAAGAGCCGCTTCGTCAATGACACCATGAGATGCGCACCCGCTGAATCCCACCATCGCCCCTTTTAAAGCCGCCCTCCAACACCAAGGATCCGATATCATCTCCCCATGCCCAACTCTTACCTCCTCGTCCTGCCGTTGGCCTTGCCATTCGCCTTCGCCTTTCCGTTCGCCTTGGGCGCATCATCATCCTCAATCGCGTCCTCGCTCACGCCACCGTAAACCTCCTTCTCGACGCCCCTAGCTGCGTCCCAGCCCGCCTTCTCCGCCCTCTCGACGTTGCTCATCCGCCTCTTCGCCGCCCCGCGCCTAAGGTAGCTCGTGATGAAGAATCGCACGAAGAGGTAGGTCAGCGGCGCGAGGTACAGCACGTTTAGCCAGATCGCAAAGGTAGCGCCGTCGGTCGTGATGCACGGCTGCGTGATGTAGGTTGTCTCCGTGTGGACGGCGGCAGGCTCTGACGAGGCGACAGAGGTGACCGCCTCGGCCGCCTTAGAGGAGCTGCCAGAGACCATGGCCTTGATGTTGTCGAAGATGCCCGCGGCGGGAGTCTCGGCGGCGGGCACAGAGCTTGTGGCGGCCTGCGCAGCAGTGGCGGACTCAGAGACGGACACGGTCACTGGGATTGTGTAAGACACAAACGAGTGGACCATGGCGGAGCTGGCGCCGAAGAGGAACTGCGTGATTTGGAGGGTCGTCAGGGTGCGCTTGATGAAGATTGGGACCTTGATCGAGAAGGCCGTCACGGTGTAGTAAGTGTACTGTTTTCGTGTTAGTAGATGCGCATGCGCTAAGGGATACTAGGGACTCACCATCATAGCGTGAATGCCGGCATTGACAAAGACGAAGATCCAAATCGGGTTCGCCATGTACCTTATACCCGCCCACATAGCCATCATCGCGCCGGCATGGTGGTAGGTCTGAAGCGTCGAGCTCGGCTTCCCTTTGGCGAGGATGATCAAGGTGTCGAGAACCTCGTAGAACTTGCTTAGGTAGAAGATCCACCCGTAAAACGCAAGGCCATCATTCCACAATCGTCCGGGAATAGTGCCATCCGGCAGGCCCTCGTCCGTGATCGCCGTCTTGTCCGACAGGCTCGTCCAGCTCCCAAGCTCCTGGTCGTAGAATACTCCCTCACCGAGGCCTTGAGCACCGGATATACGGCAAAGGCTGTCTGCAGTTCCGGCCAGGCCCGAGGCGCCCGAGGGGCTCGCGAGGCTGGATTTTAGTGCGCGCCACATGCCATAGCACGTCCAGGCGGAGTACACCGCGAGGAAGACATTGTGGAGGACGACGAAGAATTGGAAGGCGCGCGTCTTGCTGATAGCCCAAGGCCTCTTGTTGGTGGAGCGGTTGTACCTGTTGAGCGCCTTCACCGTCACGGCATACACGGCAGCGATTGTGATAGGCACCTTGGGGTCGAGCGCCGCGTAGAAGATATTCTCGGGGATGGTGAAGAGGGGAGGCGAGGCGAGTCCCGTGGTGCCGGCCGGCGGAGGAGGCTGGGGGAGCGGGATGTTGACGGGAGGAAACGAGAAGAGGGACTTCTCGGGAAGCGAGGCTAGTACCTCCGCGTATTCGGAAGCCATGGCTAAATGTGCTGTATGTGACGCCCGGACGGATAGCGAGCGGTCGTGGGCCTCTATCGAACCGAGGGCGCGGGTCCTAGCTCGACTGGTTGAACGTGAGGCGGGGGTTTGAGAGAGCTCAACAACCTGGTCAACGGCGTCGAGATGAAAGCCCCAAAGCACGAAAAGCCCCGGAAGAAGAGAACGAGGTGAAGAGGGTGTTACTGTGAGGGAATTGACTCGAGGTGAAGCCGGATAACGAAGATATGAGTGGCTTTCGGTGGAAGGGGCAATGGAGGACGGGCGAAACTTTTTCTTTTGGGGTAGCTGCGGCCCCGAGCGTCTTCCCTAAGATACCCGCTCGGCAATGGTACCCACCTCGTTGGGTCGTTTGGATCTCGACAACCCCCGGACTATTTCTCCAAAAGGCCTAGTGCGGCGATATGGATCCCTGTTGTCCTGCTGGAAGCACTTTATGCAGCATAGAAGGTTACGTTGCCTTTGCTTCAGTCACCATCATACTTGCAGTGGCGAACGGAAGTCCGTACGTAAGTTGAGGATCATGGGCTCAGGATGCTTGATGTTTCAGAGTGTGCAAGACTCCATTGGACGGAACAAAGTCACACGCGAGGAATGCTCCCTGTTGAATTGCCTCGTTTGCCGGGTTTGACTAGGATCAGTCCCACAGGGCTGGCTGAGCCATCTAAGCGCGAAATCCCCATCAAGGACATTTTGGCGAGCAAGACAAAGAGCTCAACGCTGTTGACCCAGCCGATGCGTGAACGGCAAGCCGAGGTTTTCTCTGGTTCCTCGTGTAGTGAAGGCCCATATGATGCCCTCTTCCGGGGTCCAATGCTCCGGACGCCCGACGGTTCCGGTCGGTGTTTGTGGATTGGGGTCCCGTCAACAATGGAGTTCCCGAATTTTGTTGAGGTTTCCATGAATGGAAGGCCGGGATCTACTGCCGTTCATTGGTTCCTGGGTGGGGGCCTCAGCCGGCCAGTGGGGCCGTTCCGGAACCCTTGAGGCTCGCTCAGTGGGAAAAATGAATGCTCGGCCATAGCTTTGGTTTGACGAGGCAGGTCTTCGTCCGCAGACAAACCGTTGGCCGAATTCTCCTCCGCAGCTGGAGGCTTCTCGAACGGGATGTGGCTTCGTTGTGGATCCTGGAATGTGCGGGGGCTAAAGACAGCCTGAAAACAAGTAACGAGAAAGATCTGCTTGGGTCCTCAACAAAAAATCGGCACGGGAGCGACTTCCCTTTGAAGTCTCCATATTGGCGCGGCTTTTTGGGGTCCATTGACAATTGAGAAGGCGCGTCCTTGCGAGCCTCTCACACGAGGGCAAATGAGCCTCGGCATCTCCAGACTTGCCGACTTTGACATTCTCAAATCGGGGTTAAGAGTGGGTTCCAAAACTGGCGTTGCTTTGCGAGGTTTAGTATAAGGTACTTGTCTAAAAACGTTTACAAGCGTAGACTAGAGAAGTATGAGGTACAGGAGGCTCTCGCGGTTGGGCCACATATTTGGCCGTCTTGTCGTGACAGCCCGTGTCCCATTCTCTGCCGAGGACGGCCAGCTGCAGCATGTGAAAATGGCGTAAAGCGCATCGGAAGCGCAGCCTCGCGCCTGCCGTGATCTGGAGAATGAAGGTGGTTCCTTGCAGGAGCCGGCCCTGCCTTCTCTCTCTTAAGCTTCAGCATGCTCAGAGATAAATTGTTTCAATTTGTAGGCTGGCAAAACTCTTATGAAGTCCTCGTGCCCAGTCCTACGTCTCCATTCTTCCGTCGAGGCACGGAGGCGGAACTGCTGAAAAGCGAACTTCGTTATGAACAAGAATCCCCTGTGCTATGGGAGGACTCGCTTTCACATCAGCGAAAGGGGAATTACTTTGACTTGATGTCGGAATTTTAATGTTCGAGCCGCCGGTGCTGGGGAACATTTACGGTGCAGAAGTGCCACATTACGTTCAGCCACAGGCGAACCTGTTGTTGCATTGATGCCACTTGACACTTCTCCAGATTCGTTAGTGCGTCGTTGATCAGCGGACTCTGTTGTCAGCTAGCTTCGCAAGATCAAGCCTATTTCGGCCGCGCGTTAGCTGCGATCGCCAAGTATGAGAAGCACCATCCATGAGCCGGGACGGCGAAACTCGATCAATCGACTCCATGCCACCCATTGCAGTGTCCTGCTGATTATGTCTGCAATATCCCCTCACCAATACCCCTGACGGGTGTCCCTGGCCTGAGCTAATCCCTGCTGATTCCCACACACCACCTTCTGCTCCCCACACAGGCGACGGGCCCGTGGGTCCCACATCGCCCCAGACGTCGCTCCATCCATCACGAGCAGCCTCGGGGCTAGGATCACGCCCCATATTTTCAGCTGCAGAGGACGGCCTTGGGGCGCCGATTCACCCCTTTTTATAACGAGCCAAGCATCGCCATCCCCGCATTACCCCAGATATGATCCGTCTGAATCGTGCGCCGCCCTCCGGAAGCCACAGAACCACCTCTTTACTTACAATTGCGTGGACGGAGGAGTGCGTGAACCATGACGACTGCCCTTATTGAGCTAGACTCGGGGCTGGCCCCCATCCCGACTGGCCTTTCATCTGTCGTTTCGACGGACTTCTGGGACGAGGCGCAATGGGAGGTTTTGTTCGCCATGATGGAGGCGATCATGCCGGCCGTTGCCTCACAATCTACCATCGAGGATAAGCATAACCAGATCCGTGTCACTGATGCCGAGTTCGAGGACGTCTATAAACGCCTGGCCAAGACCGTAGTCGACCCCCCTTCGAAGGAGGATCTCCGCGCATTTCTCGCCAAAAGGTGCGTGGACGACCCCGAGTACGTCGAGACTTGTAAGAGGATGCTGTCCAGCTTCCCTCCGGAGAAGAACGAGCAGCTCGGCTCCGTCCTAAAGATCTTGAGGTACGTATGCCGGGTGGACACTCCCCGCAGATCTCATAACTCCTTGTTTTCAAATTTCACATATCAATTGTTTCCAGAAGTCTAACGAATAGTCAGGTACCGGGTTGGGACATATCTCCTCGCTGGATACTGTACCCCTTTCAAAGACCTGCCTATACATATAAGGGCGAAGGTGCTGCAGTCATGGAGGACCTCGAGGATGCCAACCCTGCGCATCATGGCAAAGTCATTTCAGGCCCTCTCTCAGAAGTCATTCTTCCAGACGAACCGACGACTCTACGAGCTGTCGGGCTACACGGATACGCCGCGTGACTACAAGCCCGGAGACGGGTATGACTTCCAGTTTATCCAGCTCACCGCCGGCGACGAGCCCGAGGTCATCGAGACTGACGTCGTCATTGTCGGCTCTGGCCCCGGCGGTGCGGTCTGCTCTAAGGCGATCTCCGAGGCGGGCCACCGGGTCGTCGTCGTCGACAAGGGATACTACTTTCCGCCATCGCAGCTCCCCATGACACAGAACGCGGCGTGCGATCACCTCTACGAGGGCCAGTGCGCCGTCGGCACGGAGGACAACTCGGCTACCATTGTCGCGGGGAGCTGCTGGGGAGGCGGCGGGACCATCAACTGGAGCGTCTCGCTGCAGACGCAGCAGTTCGTGCGAGAAGAGTGGGCCAACGAGGGCCTGCCCTTCTTCACGTCCCCGGAGTTCCAGGAATGTCTCGAGAAAGTCTCGGATGCTATGGGCGTCAGCGACCAGCATATCCGGCACAACCGCTCGAACAGGGTCATCATCGAGGGCGCGGAGAAACTGGGGTGGAAGGCGGGCGTGGCGCCGCAGAATACGGGCGGCAACGAGCACTACTGCGGGCAGTGTCACCTGGGATGCGGCTCGAACGAGAAGAAGGGGCCAGTTGCGAGTTACCTCCCAGCCGCTGCCAAGGCCGGCGCCAAGTTCATGGAGGGCTTTCAGGTGGACAAAGTGCTGTTTGAGGGGTCCGGCAAGTCGAGGAAGGCGACGGGTGTGATTGGGAAGTGGGTGGGGAGGAACTCTGAGGGAGGGGTTGATGGACCCCTTGACGAGAGAGTGACAAGGAAGGTGGTGATAAAGGCGGCTAAGGTCATCGTGTCCTGTGGGTCGCTATGGAGTCCCGTGGTTCTGAAGAAGAGCGGGCTAGAGGTGAGCCGGTTACCCTATAGGATAGTTTTGGAAGAGCAAGGATGCTAACCTCTGCAGAATCCGCAAATCGGCGCAAACCTACATATCCACCCAGTCAACCACGTAGCAGCACGGTTCAAGGAGGATGTCAGGCCGTGGGAGGGTAAGTCATTCTGGACTAGAACCCAGACGTGAAACTCACATTGCATAGGGGGTATCATCACCAGCTACTGCTCGGAATTTGAGAACCTAGACAATGCTGGCCATGGCGTCAAGATCGAGACCGTTTGCATGGTTGTAAGTTTTTTACCCCTGTAATATTCCCGCAACCCACTCACCAACACCCACACAGCCTTATGCGATCCTCTCTGGCGCGCCCTTCGCGAGCGGTCTAGAGGCCCGCGTTCAGGGCCTCAACCTCCGCCACATGACCGGCTTCATCTCGCTCGTGCGCGACCGCGACTCGGGCCGCGTGACAGTCGACCCTCACACGGGCAAGCCGCGCGTGCACTACTCGACGTCCGAGTTCGACAGCCTCAATGCGCTCGAGGGCGTGATCGGCATCGCGAAGCTCTGCTACGTCTCTGGCGCGACGGAGATCCGGCCGTACCTCCCCTGGCTAGAGCCGTTCGTGCGGAAGGAGGGGACGGAGGGCGGGAAGTTTGAGGATGACCCGGACTTCATGAAGTGGCTTGATCGGGTGCGCAAGGTGGGGAACAAGCCGCCCGTTGGGACCTGGACGTCGGCGCATCAGATGGGGAGCTGTCGGATGAGCAGTGGGCCGGAGAGGGGGGTTGTTGATCCGAAGGGTAAGGTTTGGGGGACTGAGGGGCTGTACGTTGCCGATGCGAGCGTGTTTCCGAGCGCGAGTGGGGTGAATCCCATGTTAACGACTATGGCGATTGCGGATTGGATTGGAAAGGGCGTTGTGGAGGAGTTGGGGAAGGGGAAGGAATAATCGTTAGATGAGTGTGTAAGTTGGTTATGTTGAGATTTTCAGTCTCGGAAATGACTTCAATGATCTAGCTACATGCCTCAAAGGGTCTTTTCAAGGATATGCATCGGGTCCCGGCATGTCGCCTCGTAAGTGAGGCGTTGAAGCTCACTCATTCCGCGAAGGCAGCCGACCCATCCCGTGGGGAGTATAACAACTAGCAGGTACGACGAGAATAATTTATGGCGCCAGTCTTTACGAGTTCCTTTTCCCTCTCAGCGACATTGGTAACGACTTGGGAACTGGTAAGAAACGAGCGTACGGGTCGGTGATAGGAGATTGAAACGTATAAGAAACGCTCCTTGCAGGCTCACTCTAGAACAAGTCCAGCAACCGCCACACTACCCCCGTTACCTACGCCTTCTCCTTCCCCTTCCCCTTCCCCTTCGACTCCTCCGTCCCCTTCTCCTCCACCTCGTCTACCGGTATGAACCTCCTCACTCGCTCAACATACCACGCCGGCATCCCCCATTCTACAGCCTCGGCAACTGCTTCATTTACATCCTTGACGTGCTCCTTCTGTGGTGTCCCCGGGTCTCCGGACTCAGTATTGAGGTAGACCAGAGCGCGCACGACCTGCACGCTTATGGTGTCCCCTTGAGTCTCTGGGAAGTCGGAAGGGAAGAGCTCCACCTCTTGAATCGCCTTCGTGTACTGCCCCTGCGCTTCATCAAGGCGCGGCTCATCCTCTTCAGGCACGAGGTAGAGAAGGCCGTATACTCCCTCCTCGACTACCTCCACGCCCTCCTCCACGCCCTCCCGCTTTGCATTCTCCTGTCCGGGAACGGTGAGTAGCGACGAGCTACTCTTCTGAACAGGAACGACGTTCGCTCGCCCGGAGGAGTTGAGAGTAAAGGTAAAACCTGGGAGGTAGGCTAGTCCGACGGGGAGGGATGCGGGCGAGATGGTCAGGAGGGCGGCGGACGAGGAGGCGTAGGCGAAGTAGAGGACTTCGGGGGTGGTAGGGGTGACGGTTAGGGCGGACGAGGTGGAGTCGAGGCTCGACTGGGACATTTCCCGCTGCACTGGGGGTTTGCTTTCTAGTGGAACGGGTTTTGTTGGGCTGGATTGCCGTGGTCTATGTTCGAAGGGTGTTGAAGCAGAGGTCGGAGGCGGGAATTTCTTGTAAATGACCGTGGAAATATTGCAAGTTCGATGTGTGTAAGTACAGTCCAAGGCACCAGGAGTTCAGGCGATGGCCAGTGGAAGCTGCAGAGTGACCATGCTTCTTTTACCCCGGGCTACGCGCATTTATACCAGGATCAACCTCCCGAAGTCGAAATGGATGAAATGGATGGAATGGGGGGACCGAGCACTTACACGGGCAGCTCCGCCGCGACAGCCTTCCATTCCAACCATAATACATCTCGCCACCGTCATCTCCAAATAAAGATCCCCATGTCGTCTTTGGAGACCTCGGGTTCTCCCCCTTCCCCGTCGGACTTCGGGCCCATGACTGAAATCACTGCGGCGGCGCAGCGGCGCCTTGGACGCCTTGGACGCCTTGGCGGGGCCGGGGCAGCCTGTCACCCGTTAAAGAGGCCGCCAGACGAAAGGCAGGCGCAGGAAGAAAGCGAGAGCGAAAGCGAAAGCAGGACCAAAAAAAAAAAAAAACCCCTCCAAAACGGGGTCCCCCCATTTCCCCTTGTCCTGTAAAACAGCCTTGGGGCTCAATTGAACTAGCTTTTAACGCATCGTGTCAACTCATGTATGCGCGAATCAGCCCTATGCGTGGCGCTTTGGCGCTTGCATGCCGCCGCGCGATCGAGCTCTATAGGGCTGATGGGACGCTTTGACGTGGTGCGCGGCGCCCGGCCGGCCAAACTTTCCCAAACGTCTTTTTGCACATCTTGGATGTATGCGGGCATTGCAATATCTGCGAGCTTTTCTTTGAAGAGCGGAACGGAGCTGGTGTGGGAAAACTGTCCAAACCGCCACCCAACCCGAGCTTCTCATTGGCGTCCCCCATTCTTGACGTGAATGCTGCTATAAGGACGGTTAGTCCTCTCGGGTCCAGCCGCAAGTGGCTGTGGCTCTCGCCACCGCGGGCCGTTAGCCCAACTAGACCCCCCCTGTCAGTTAGAGGTCAGCTCTCCAGTGCTTCGCCCCATTAGCGAGACATCTGGGGGTGAGGCCTCTAAACCTCCGCTACCGTCTCGACCTGGCCTTCAATGACGTCGTCCTGAATACACAACCCATCTTGCAAGTTCAAAATTGGCCTCGTAGCCCTGGTGACAATGGTTACCCACCTCCTAGGCTCTGAACCTTCGACCCACCACCCTTGGCTATACTATCCTAGTAAACACCCTTCTGATATCTAACACGTCACCCTCGGCAGTCACTGAAGGCTATACAATAAGTTCATATAAAATCAAGTCGCTATCGCACCGCCCCATGATTATAGACAAAACAAGATGAAGCTCGCAGCTGCCAAAGGAGCCACGAATATGAGAACCCGAAAATAAGTCCCTGAAAGTTGCCCAGAACCAGCTATGCACCCTTCAAATCTATATCCATCATGACATCGTTTCTTTTCTTTCCCTCTTGCCGCCTCCTATTCCTTCACCTGACTGGGATTAGGACCCAAAAGTTCCCCCTATGTAAGCGGCGCCAGGAAAGGGCTAAGCATAAGCTCGTCCGCTCCGGGCCTCCGCTCATGGTCAATCTCAAACGTCCTCGCCAAAAACTCCTTCGCCTCCTCGCTCGCGTGCTCCGGTATTGTGGGCGCCGCCCTTCCACCTCCAATCTTGAAGATCGCCTGCAGCTGCGTGCAGTCCGGGTAGGGGTGCGTGCCCGTCATCATCTCGACAACTAGGCATCCGAGCGACCAGATGTCGGCCTTGCGCGTGTGGGAGGTCTGCTTTACCACCTCGGGCGCCATCCAGAAGACGGAGCCCTGGAGCGACGGCCGGTGCTTGTTGTTGTGCGCCCCGCTCAAGATGTTGCTCGCCTCCAGCTTCTTGCTGATGCCGAAGTCGGAAATCTTGATCGTGCCCTTATTGTCTACCAGGATGTTGGCGCCCTTGATGTCGCGGTGGATGATGTCCTTGCCGTGAAGGTACGACAGACCCGTCAGGATCTGCCTCACGAAGCTGCGAACAAGCGGTTCAGGCAGCGCGCCGTACGAGTTGAGCATCGTCTGCACCGACCCGCCGGCGACGTACTCGAGGAAAATGTTCAGGTGGTCACCCGACGAGCTGCAACCGAGGTACTGCACGATATTCGGGTGCTTCAGATCCCGCAGCAGGCCAATCTCGCGCTTCAGTGCCTCGATCATGTTCTTCTTACGGTTGTCGTTCGCGCTGTTCGCGCCAACGGCGGGAGACTCCACCTGTTTGACCGCCAGAAGCTCGCCCGTAATGGCGTGAAGGGCAAGGTACACGCTGCCGAACGAGCCCTGTCCGATCATCGCACCCTTCATCCACTTGTTGTCGTCCCACGACTCGCCTGCTAGGAAGCTCTGCAGCTCGTGGTCCATATCCTCGCCGTCCTCGTTGAGCGCCTCCTTGATGTCCTGGAACGACCCCGACCCCGTCGAGTCGCCGCTGCCATCAAAGTACGCTGCCCGCCTCGTAGTCGTGTTGCCCTCCGGGTCCGTGACACTGACGCTCGCCGTCTCCGACCCGCTGTCGGCGAACGACGTGAACGACTTGCGGCTCGAGTCGATCGGCGACTCCTCCTGCAGCGTGTCAAGCATCGACGACGCCACCGAGTCGCGGAATCCGATGTGCGGGATGCGGCTGAGCCCGGCCTGTGATCGCGTCTTGCCGCTGCCTCCGCTGCTACCCGACAGCCACGCGTCGTTGATCGTCGGGATGGGTGGTATGTCCGGGATACTGGATGCAAAGCTGTTCATGCTGGCCACGCTGAGCCGGTGGTTCACCCTGCTGAGCCGGGTTGACCGCCGCAGGGACATGCGCGCCGTCCGGTCGATATCCTCGCGGGCATGGTCAGGGAAGTATGAGGTCAGGTCAGACGTGATGAGTTCACTGGGTGGTCGCAGTCCGCCGAACTGCCGCAGCATCCCCTTCCTCCGCAGGGGCTCCTGGTGTGGTGTGGTGTAGCCGACACCACTTGGCTCATTATCGGGTGCTGGGGACACGGGGCGCATGCCCTCGTCCCAGCCGTCGCCCAGAAGCTGGTTCAGCTTCTGGCTCCGCTTATCCGCCTTCTCCACGGCCCGCGCGTGGCTCTGTGACGCCTCCTCCATCGCGATGGCTGCCGCCCGCTGGAGCTCGGCTTCGCCAGGCACGCCCGCCGGGACACGTCTTAGGATGAGGCGGTTCCTCTCCGGCCGCTTCTGGTCCTTGATAATGCGCCACAGCTCCGTGTCGCCGAGCCGACGGCACTGGTGTGGGTCGGGGTCGAGGCCGTCGAGAACCCAGAAGCAGTAGTTCCGCTCGTGGTCTTCGCGGAGGGCGAACTTCCGAAGGGTCACACGCATGACCTCCTCGCAGGTGCTGCAGTCGGCGATCTTGACGACCTTGGTGACGCCGTTAGTGGAAATGACTCGGATGACTTCCTGACCCTGTGGTAAGGCAGCCATCAGTGAACCATCCATACTGGAGTTGTTCCTGGTATGGCTAGTTACCAGACGCGCCGCCTGTGGCTCCGCCGGGGAGCCAGGGTGTCTCGCGGTCCCATGACCAAGACGCTGCCGCCGCAAGTCGGCGGCAGGCATAGGCGAGGACGGCCGCGACGTGTCCACCGCGCTCGCATCGTACTGCTGTCTCGCGTATTGCCGGGTTGAACCTTGGTTCACCGTCCGCGTGGGCCGCGGCGAGCCGGCAGTCGAGGGGGCATACTGGATGTCGAGGCCAGCAAACGAGTCCTGTAAAGCTTCGTGTTAGTTGAAATGACGAACCCTGCAATGACCTGGACCGAAACTCTACCCTATTCCGCTTCTTCTGGTTGGCGTAGGCGCGTGTCCTCAGCTTCTTAATGCCGAGGAAGAGCCGCACGCGGTCGCCGACCTTGTCAATGCCCATCTCCTTGAGCACCTCCTTGTCCATCTCGAGCAGGTTCTCGCCGTTGATATGGTTCTTCCGGAAGATCTTCTCGTACTCGCCGCACTTGACGGTGCGGAGGTATTCACATACGCGGTCGACATCCCAGTTCTTGACCGCGTCGGGGCCGTCTGTGTCGGAGAACTCGGACTCGGTCGGGCTCGCGAAGGACTGGTTCTGGGGTGCCATCGCCGGCGTTCGCCTGGGTGGGGCCATGTTGGAGGACTGGACGTTGGGCATGAGGCCCGGGCCCGACCCCAGCGGCGCGTACGATGGCGTTTTGGGGGCGAGCATCGCCATCGTGATGGTGTCGGGAGTCCCCGTTCGACGTTGGCCGTGGGAAATGAGTTGTGGGTTAGGAGTCGGTGTAGGATATCGTTTGTGTCGTCGTTCGGATGTATCGGTATGTTCGTTCGGGGCGTCGCTGAGGCGAGAGGCGACGGGCGGATAAATTGGATAGGCGGAGCTGATCGGAAAGGATGCAGATGCGTAGTATTAAATGCCGTAGGGTGGAAATGCGGGATGTTTCACAGCGCCTGTAGGAACTCAGAAAACACCTGCACCCGCCCGCAAGCCTTCTGTCGGTTCGTCCCAGCCGTTCTACTGTTCGTTTTGGACACGCACGCACAAAGGATGAGACGATGGATGGAAGGAAGCCCGGGCAGTGAGAAGGCGGAGGAGGTATAAAGGATGTTGAAAGGGAGGGGGTCAGAAACGGGGAATTGTCAGGGGTCGCGCTTGGCCGAGAAGGTGAAGAAAAAACGGGGCCCGGGGGGGGGGGGGGGGGGGGG
>JAMBUN010000079.1:0-73496 GCA_030271035.1 Microascus cirrosus
CCCCCCCGCTATTTAAACCTTCCTCGGTACCTCTGTACGGCGATCGCCTTTCGTAGGGCGGAGGATTTGGCGTTTAATTTTACCACGTACAGGGCCGCCCATGAGCCGAGTGTCACGTTTTCCCCATTCGATCGTCGCAGGATTCTGGTTCGAAAAAATCGAAAATGTCAGGGGTTAGGATGGAGTGGGCGTAATGAGTACGCCGAGTGGACTTCCGGGCCGAAGCGAAACGGGAGAGGGAGGAGACATGGTTTCGAAGACCAATGTTCAATCTCGGCGATATGGGGTGTGAGGTTCCGATGCGACTCTGTCGGAGAGGCCTTCTCGACTAGGATCGGGCCCGAGGCGAACCAAAGATGCGGCTTGCAAGATGCGACGCCACTTCCGCTTGTGAACGGTTCGCGGGCTGACCACCCCTAACTCTTCATGTTTGGTTCGTCACGTGCAGTAACACCGAAATGCTTGATACGCACTTGACACCAACTCTTTTCGTTACTTATAGAGAGACAGATATCAACTCCTTCGGTTGGTGCTATGGTGTGTCCAGGCCCGGATCTGTATCGTTCGACACCTTTGGGGCCCCTGGTTATACACTGTAATATCCTTGTCCGAAACCTGGCAGCAAACGCTTGTGGGATTGACAGCTAGCTATACTTGTGAATCGACACCAATTCCGGCTCGTATCAGACGAGCGGGGCAAGGTGTAGGGCAGAGGAGGCGCGGCAATGGTTCAGGGTTATAATTCATCATTTCTTGCAAAGAGCGACGGGTAGTCCAGAGGCTCGAGGAATCATCAAGAGTCGCGAGGCCTTTCCCCACGCTTGCAATATGCCTGAAGATGAGTGGAATGAAGAGTCCTGTGGGTCGCCCTTCCCCCATCCCGGAAGGAAGTACTTCCTCCCCGTCATTGGAACAGCCCCGTAGTCCCGTCTCTCCGGGTCACAAGTTTCAGTACACTATCGTAGCCATCGCCTACCCACGGTGAAGTAACGTGAGACTTTCCGTTTGACCGGCTAGAGCCGTGAAGGTCGTAGTAGGTAGGACTCGGCCTGTAACTAACACCAGGCCAGGCCACCTGTTTCACGAAGGGAGGTGTTGCTTTGGCGGGACTTATAGCGACAACGCCAAGTTCGGCTTTGCTGCCGTTTCCATGCTGGAATAGCGCACCTCACCAATTAGTGCGCCGCCGTCGGGTGCTATGGATGAAGGAAGACCCGTCTACCCATCCAGTCGATGTCTCTCAGTGAGCACTATCAACAATAAAACCTGAAGGCTACCTTGCCTTGCCCTCCTCCCTGGAACAGCGCTGGCAATTTCTACTATAGCACGCCAACTGCTACAGGCGGACGTTTGAGAAGACTAAACATCGGGATGTCCGGTAAGATCCCTGCTTAAATCACAGAGCACCCGGATGCCACGTCATAGCATCATATCCACCCTCGTCCCCGGGTATGCTCCGGCACACGCGCCATGATGATAGAGTGAAATCTATTGTTACCGACAGCATATGATACATAAACCACGTCCCACTCCTTCTATGAAACTCTCATCATCGCCCCTCCGTCGGTGAAGATCGCCCAATTATTCCCGGCTCAAAAACGTACATCGTGGGGTTTGTTTCGTCTCGGTAGGGCTCGGTGGATTGGCTCGACTGTTCGTTTACTTGAGCTTAGACCAAAGCTTGGGGGCGGCGCAGTCGGCAGCGCAGTGGGCGAGGTGGAAGACTAGGTCATGTCAGCGCAACATCCTCCACCCTCCAAGCGTATCGTCCCCGGACCGCGTCCCAGTTCACTACCCGGTAATCCTAGTCCTCACGTGTCGTTCTCTTTCTAGGGTCGTGAAATGGGAGGGCTGGTGGCGTGCGGAATTTGGCCTATACGTACACTCCTCAACGCAGTCCTCGTTGGACGAGCCGTTCTCGTCGATAGCCTTCGTGACACGCTCGACACACTCGTCGAAGTGGTGCTTGGCGGGGGCGCAGGCGGGGGAGTTCTTGCACTCTGCAACACGGTCAGCGATCCATTCTATAACCGCCCAAGTCCATTCCCAGAATATCCGCGGCCGGACAGTCGGTTACTTCTGCGAAGCTAGATCGAATCGCATAGCACCAAAGCGGGATAAAACTCACCCTCCTCGAGCGTCTCCTTGGGGCAAACAGGCTCCTCCTCCTCCTCTTCCTCTTCCTCCTCCTCCTCCTCCTCTTCCTCCTCCTCGGCCTCTTCCTCAGCGGCCGCCTCCTTCTGCTCGGGCTGCTCGCCAGCAGCCGACTCTTCTTCGGCCTCAGCGGTGGCCTTCACAGCTTCGACCTCAGACTTGGGCGCATCGTCCTATTGTCCCAGATTGTTAGCACCCAAACTTCCTCTCGCACGTACCCATCCCCCGCGCCGTGGGGTTCGAGGCCAGTTAGCACCAAACAAAGCCAATTTCCCAGTTTCCATAATCCAGAAGGTCGTGTATGAATCCTACCTGAGTCTCCTGCGTCTCCTCAGCGGGCGCTTCGGCCTGGACCTCCCCCCAGGGCATCGCGGCCTCCAGCACCTCGGTAATAGCGTCCCAGACACCCATTGTCGCGTTCGCTAGGGCTTATCGTTTCCTTCAACGTAAAGAAAAGATGTTCGAATTCGGGGGCGTGTCGATCGGGGAAGGGGTTGGAATTGGAACTAGAACCCGTAAGTCGTTCGCTGGATCGAATGAGGTGATTCGCTTTCCCAGTGATCAGGGCGAGAAAAAAACGCGGTGACTATCGGGATAGCTCGGTTCACTCCACTTGCAAATTGGTAGGCTGTGATTGGCTTGGCTGCTGTCCAAAGGTCACGTGGATTATATGGTCCAAGCTCCCTGGTTCTTGGAACCCATCAGAGCAGTCAGTGGCCAGATTTTCTATCACGAAACAGCTTTGTCTGTGTACGTGGGTTGATTGATATGGCAGAGCGTAAGTGTATCAGCCCTGCGTGCAAATACTCCTCTTATGCTGTGAGACTTCTTCTGGGTTGAATCTAGGGTATGACCGTCACTCCTGGCTCCTTGAAAAGAGTACTTTCCCTTCCTATAGGCTCGTTGAAAGACATGGATCAATGGTTTGATGAGGCTCTGTGGAGGGCCACAGGTCTCGGAGAATATAGGCCAATTCACTAGAGAATCATTCATATAGGATATTTGAGAGATTAAAATTGAGCATCTGCTCGTCAGTTTCGCCGGGTGCGCCATGCCTGCAATATCTGTCCATCTCATCCCAACAAGTTCGGAAATCATTATAATAGTTCCGTTGTCATAGTCTCATAAGGACCGCTCCCTAATGCCATGAAGAGTCCGTTCCCCGTCTGATAACACAATCTAATCATCGCCTCCCCTATCCGCCGCCCCACGAATATGGTCCTCAAGTCTCATGCTAATAGTCTGCGCCTGAGCCTCCTCGTAGGCGGGTGGCGGCTCGTCAGGGCCTCGGCCCCTACTCGTCGAGCTATTCGACCGCTCGGGGGGTTGTTCGGGTGCCAGTCGGGCCCCACCCGTCGTTGCCGAACCCCCCGGGCCTTCGTACGCTGGTAGCGGCTCATCCGGAACCCTCATGCGCTGTCCTGTCTCCCGCTCGATCTCTCGGTAGTGGTGCAGATTCTCCTTAAGCCTCTCAAACTCGATCATGAACTCGTTGTGGCCGCCGTCCTTGAATGTCAATTTCAGCTCCACCCTCGGGATGTCCGCCGGAATGCCGCCCTGCGAGACAGGTGTAACGATGGCGTGCCAATACCACGACCCGAACCACGGCGAGCCGATGTGAGAGTCTTCAAAGTTCAGTACCGGTGCCGCGAATGACTTGAAGGCCTCCGTCGGCTTGGCCGGGAGGTAGATTACCTATTAAAACGCAACTTAGCAAAACCGACCGAGTCAACCCGATGTCTTGGCATGCCAGTACGTCTACTCACCCTCTGATTCGTGATATACGTTGTGCCATTATCACTCTTGAGCGTGAACGGGGTGGCCGTCCGGTCCTGTAGTGACTTGGGGACGGACACGTCGAAGCTCACCCTCGCGTTCGTAGTGTGTATTATGCGTTCGTCCGGTAGCCTGACAAGCCCCCCCGACCGCGATAACATCACCCAGCTGGTTCTCTCGTCAGGCTCAGGGTTCGGCCGTGTGGTGTCGGAAGGCGCATTCCGCGCAATGGCGAATGCATGGTCCTCTTGGAGATACCGGTCTGCCATGACTAGGGAGGGGAGGACGGGGATGCAACTGGATGGTCCGACTCGACAGGGGACTCGGAAGGTTTGGACCAGAATGCAGTAGGTGATCATACATGTGGTCTAGCATGTGTAGAGGAACACACAACGAGACTAAGAAATAAACAGGGGAAGAAGAACAAAATGGGGCCGAGTATGGGTCTCGAAACTGACGGGGGGTTGTTCGGGGAGGCAAAGCAAGGTAATGAATAAGAGGGAAAAACAGGAGGTCAGGGAAAGAGAGAAGCTAGACTCACTTTATCGACATTTTGTAAGGACGGCGTAGCGTCGACGGAGAATATTATAGATACCTCGCTCCTTGGGTGATTTTTTTTTTTTTTCGCGTTCCGTCCTCGCAAAGGGAAAGTCACCAGGTCTTTCCCTTTCGCGGTACGACCTGCAGAGCTTCTGAGAGATCAGCTTTTGGGGTGGGTGGGGTCGGGGACTAACTTGCCCGCCGGGAGTGGACGCTCAATCGTAGACCAGACGCGCTTCTCTCGGATGGGAAAGCTAGCTGGTGGGTAGTGAGGTGGTAGTGAGGTGGTACAGGGTAAGAGAGGTCGAGAATGAGGTCAGGGCTCAAGGGGAGTGCATGCCGGCTAGCGTGCGTGTAGGTGTGTGTGTGTGTGTGTGTGTGTGTGTCCGTGTGTGTGTGGGAGAGGCGTGATTGAATGGTCTCTCGGTCTCAGAACAGGTCCCGAAGGTTGCAACGGTACATGGACTTTGGGGAGGGGAAGGGGTGTGGCTGGTATCGATGCCCGGACCCAGGAAATGTATGGGGATTTACAATGGGTCTCGGCAGAGGTCCACCGGAGCGGGCCAGCAGGGCTCGATGTTGCTACGCCCAAGAGGGGATCGTGCGTGAGCTAAGCAGTTGATGGCGGCCGGGGCCGGACAGTTTAGGTGAAGGAAGGCCCGGAAGAGATCAGACACGAGGTGAATGAGAGGCTGAGAAAGGCTTTCCGCTGCCCGACAGAAAGTGCCACGAAAGTGTTGCCTGATTCGTGCTTTCCCTGACAGGATTGCCATACTGTGCGGCTTCGAGGTACCACGTCCTGCTAGCGTACCTTTGCCCATATTTATTAGCGGGAAACGTATCGAGATGGGCTTCACACTTGCGGCCATGAGCTAATAAGCGCCTGCATGAACTTCCACTTCGCCAGTGCCTGAGCCTTCCCCCTTTCCCTGGTTGAAACCACGCACAACTCGAACACGTAAGAAACGCGCCACTAACACTTTGGTACCTGGACGTGTTGTTCAATAGCCAAGAACGGCTTGGGAGCCTTCCGAATTTTCTCGGCCTGTGTCTCGCCCTTTCCCAAAGGACTAAGCTCGTCGAGGTACTGCCGGCGATGGCACCTATTCTGTCCGAATCCTTGGTCACCTTTTTCTTCTTCGTTCAAGGCGCTCAGGGCCTAGCCGGTCCAGCCGGTGGTTAATACTTGTGCATTTGCCGGCGGACCCAGACTGCGGAGGGTTCCGTGTCTGCCAGCCCCCTTATCTTACTTGGTATGTCCTGTCTCACCAGCCGGTGGGTTCTCCGCAATTGAATTCCAGAGGGCTGGTCGTCCTCATGTGATAGAGCACTCCTGGATGGAATGAGTTAGACTGCGCATCCGCCGTCCGCTTCCCCGCCTTCCAGGCTGCAGGGAAAACGGCGGCCGTCGAGTGGGAACTGCAGGAGTCGAAACCATCTTTTTGCTTTTTCCCCTCTAGCCGACGGGAGGGGTAAGGCCGGCCCTGGTCCACGATCTGGTACCTCGTCAAATTGCTGGTGTTTGTTTTTCGGCCCAGGCCTGGTTATTCCATCGACCGTAAAGATGGCCCGATTAGGATCACTGAACTTTTCCCTGTCCACTCGCCTTGGAGCTACAAGCGTCCCCCATCTCCCTCTACGCTTCGTTTAACGTACCGGATCTCAGGTATGCCTCGACGAATTCGGCAGCAATCTACGGCCACAAACCCAGAATCTATGCAGCTAGAAGGCGAGGCCGAAGAGACCTCTCGAACACGGCTCAATGATGGTCATGGCCCCCGTGTAAGTGGCTATTGGTAACGATAGATGGGGTTGCCGCGTCAACCCCTCCCGTGGCCGCGGGTCATCCGATGTGCTTCGACTCGACGCCAATGTGTCCACGTCCCCTCATCCCCCACTCTTTTGCTTTACTAAATGTTTGTTCTCAAGCCTTGGTTACAAACAACTTCAGCCCTTTTACCACGCGCATGGCAATGTAACCACATCCGTGGGATGCACGCATGCCCCACCTGGCTCTCGCTGCTCAATGACGGAACTGGATATAAACGGGCCGCGGCACCAAGACCCAAAGAGAACGCCACGTCCAGTGCCATTCGCTCAGTCTCTGACCGTGTGTTCTTGGGCAGAATTTATGGTACGGCAATTCGGAGATCTCCCGTTTACGGCTAGGATGCATCACTGTGTTTCCCCGGGTCGTGTGCGTGCCTAGCTTCAGTCAAGGACCAACGCATTCCTCTTTGTGCGCCTAGCGCGGGCATGGAACGGCTTGAAGTATAGGGTGCCGGAAGGCAGAGGCCGGCTGCACAGTTCGTGAAAACGGAAAGTGTGTAATCCGGGACATGTAGAAGGACTCTATGCCTGCATACGTGGAGGAACATATATAGGAAGAAGCTGGCAAGCCACGAAACGAACACACGATCTTCACGGACTAAAGGCTGCAAATCCCATCCGATTCAAATACACCGACACATTCGAGTCCATACGAGCCCATGATGTACGAGTCTTACGTACACTCTCAAGTCTCAGATGGTAGGTCGCAGACGATCCCCGGCTCCGGAAGCCTCTGGCGGGCATGGCTTGGTGATCTTAACTCGCACGTGGCGATATCCATGCTGTGAAACATCAAAACAAGCCACTGGCCTGCTGTCAACACACCGATAGCTCACTTGGGCCGAAACTGAGGGTTATCTTATGATATTAGGGAACTCGATTAGGTAGACAGCCGCTTGGTCATCAAAACAGACGAACACTCGAGCGTCTTGGGGCCAAACGTGTTGCTTCGCAGGCAGAAGGAAATGTAAGTGATAGGGACCCCGCGAAAGTGCAGGGGTAATGGGCACTGAGAAAGGAGGCAACGATACCCGACAGCCGAGATGCTGACGATCCCCCGTTCCGGAGCTTGGATCTCATAGGATCAGCCCAGGTATTGTTGACCGAGTCCGCACTCACCGGGACCAGGGTGCACCCGCGCCCCATAGGTGCAACCAGTCCTTCTCCCCGCAATTAAGCTCCGCACCGGATCATTGTATTGTGACTTTGCGAAGAAGCTCAGGGCGATTCGTTCTTCGCTTCGCCGCCTCGTCGGCCAAGGACATTGGTTCATGGTAAAATCCATGGAGGTATCCGTACAATTGCTGCTCTAAAAATCGTTTCCCGCCATGATACAGTGTGGGCCCGGAGGGGCAGATGCAGCAGAGCGGAACCGTGACCATGGTCATGCCCATCGTTCCTGGCGTCTACTGGGTCGACGCACGTCGGGTATGTCTCGGTGCGCTCCTTCCTCCTGCTTCATGGTGTGCCGCATGCCTCCTGCCACTGTTCAGGGATCACACGACACCCAGACCCACGCTCCATCCCTGCCCCTTCCGACCTCCCCATCCTCCGGTAGCCACTGAAGCGTCGGTGGCTGCGCCTTCCGGGTCCATTCCCACACCGAGGACGAGCTCCATGTCCCTGTCAACTGTCGCAGATTCCCTCATCACCTCGCTTTGCCCCTCATCTTTTGACTAGCCCCCGGGTCAAGCAGGGGGCGCCATGAGAGATCAATTCCTTCGCCTTCGTGCCCTGCTGCATGTTTCCAGGCCGCCGAGATCCTGTCTTGTTTTGCTCTCCAAATCAGGAGCAAAAGCGGCCCGCGGCATGACAATTATTACAAAGTAAAGCGTCCTTTTCCCGTTGTTTGAACCCAACTCCAGAGCGACGCTCGAACGATGGCCTCGTTGAAAGAAGAAGACTACGGATGCGTCGTTGTCACTCGGTCACGTCACAGTTATCTTTTTAGAGTTTAGTGATTCTACGCTATCCAATGGACACCCGTTTCTTGGCTCGGCTAGTTCTGCAGAGATGTGGACTTCACAGAGACCCGGTATTCCGCCCGAAGCACCGCGCATTGATATCATCGGCTCCTCGGGAGGACGTTGTGCAGGGCGTCTCAAGGTCTCATTCAGCACGGGCCCAACTTAGCTCTAGCTTGCCAGCGCCGCGGTGAAGCCTCTGATTGGCGGGGCGTCGCCTTCAGAGCTTTCTGAGTGACGTCCCGGACCCACGTCCGGTTTGTTTCCGGCCGACCGTCGCCACGCTAATCTACTCTACCGAGGCCGGGGATCCGTGTTGATCCTCGGGTAACTACGACAATACGCAGGGTGGCTCCGTTAGACCCCGCCTCGGCGATGAACTTTTGAGCCGTCTCTTGCAGCTGAAAAAGTTCCAAGCCATCTAAAGTATGCCTCCGCTCGCTGACTACCTTTGCCCCACGGGAGGTTCCGCTAGTGTCTTATCCGAACTCTACTTAGGTGCTGCGGGAGCGTAACGTGTGGTCATACCGTCGTATCGCATCCTCGACCACTTCTCCCAAGATTCCGGGTTCGACGATAGATACACCCCATTCTTCACATCTCGCCATGGCTCCCAGTTTCACGGTCGCGGACGACACCGTGGCTGCCCTCAAGCAGTACACGGCATGTGACGTGTCGGATGCCCTTCTACGCCTGGGGGTCCCTGGTGCTGGGTTTCTACCCGACCTCGAGCCATGCGTATCATCCAACACAGAAATAACGATCGCGCCGGCTTCCACGGTATTGTTTGCGCCGAAGGGCGAAGGGTTGGACGGTAGCTGGCCAGAGAAGAACATTCCTCCCCACGCCAATTGGTCGGATATCACCGAACCTGGTACAATAGTCGTCCTTCGACAGCCTGATGGCCAGAAGAATGCGGTCTGTGGGGGTATTATGGGACTCCGCATGAAGGTGTTGGGGGTCAAGGGCATTGTGGCCGTGGGTAGGGTCAGGGATCTTGACGAACTAAAGAGCACGGGTCTCCCCGTAAGTGCATTTGCCCTCCCGATAGGCCAGTCCGGTGAGGGGGTGGGAGTGTGCCCACATCCCGAGCTTTTCCTTTCCTGACAACTGACGCTAATACTCTGTAGATCTGGGCGCGAGGGCGCTCGACGGTTGGTGCTAGTGCCGGGAGCGTCCCGTGGGCAGCTGAAGTCCCATTGGACGTGGATGGCACAGTGGTCAACCCCGGTGACCTGGTCTTCTGTGATCCTGCCAACGGGGTCGTGGTCATCCCTCGGACAAGGGTGGCTCAGGTGTTGGAAATGATGCCCAGGTTCACGGCTGCGGACGACAGGGTCAAGGAAGCCGTAGCCAGTGGCGTGTCGGTCCACGAAGCCTTCCAGACGTATCGTGGCAAGATCTAGGGCGATCCACACTCCCACTCCGTCTCAGCCTGCGCCCGCATGTCGGCTCAAAGATCATCCATCCGTGGCCGACAGGAAGCGCCCCGGTTCGACCAGGTACGACATGAACTTGGGAGCCGAACGATAGAACACGTCTAGATACGAGCCGATCAATAGGATTCAAGATATCAAAGTAAAGGCCTGGACCAATCAGTTGCAGCGGCCCAGTGCCCTTCTCACGCCTTCGTCACTCGGCTTGGCCGGCTCCGCGGTCGCGTAGCCGCCAGACCCTCGTCACCAGGGTATCACACGGCATTCAACCCTTCGCTGGAGCCTGGTATACTTTCAATATGTCGTCAATTCATTAAGCCATGCTAATCATACGCATGAGTCCTGTTCGTGATTCCCTGCAGCATAAGACGTCTTGGTGGCGAAGAGAGAGCGCCACATGAGTAATGGAACAGAGAACCGGGTAGGGAGACCCGACACGGGCTGGGCTGCAGAAGGATCCTCCACTGCCTGCCCTGCTTCCCGGTCCCGGTAAGGATGTGAGGGAAGAAATGATGGACTCCGAACGACAAGAAGGAAATGACAAGATGAAACCCGTTAACGAACCCGTTTTACCCAAATCAAAATATCAGTTAGAAACAAAGACAAGAAATGGATGGACGAAAGAGATGTGAGGATGACGTCGGCACCCTGGCTTGCCCCCTCCCCCCTCAGGGACTTGCACGGCCATACTCCCCTCCTCCCAACCCCTCGTCCCCTTTCCCTCCAGATGCTGAATTGTTTTATGCCGTGTGCGAATCCTCGTGGAGCCCGTTTGCCTCCATGTCGAGACTTGAAACTCCATGTATGCTATGCCCTCTTCCTTTTCATTGAACACCAGCTCCAATAGTTCATCTTTGCGTCTAATTTTCGTGCGAGTCACTTCCGTGCCCGAGTGGGTTGAAGTTTGGATGATGCACTAACGTCACCTTCGCCGTGAGCTCCGTCCCTCTCGACGAAACTTCGCCCGACTCAGGACAGCCAGAACTGACCGTCTGTCGCCGCCTGGGCGCCCCCGCCCCGATTTTCGGCCCCAAAGTCCAACTTTGGCATCTCAATCTTCGGCGCCGCCTCCTTCTTCACCTCCTTCTTCGCCTTAGTGGGGCTCTTCCCCTCTGCCGGTGGTCCGTACCTCACGTCCCTCACGTCCCAGCCATCGTCCGCCGCGGCAGCGACCCACGTCCGCAGCCCTTCATGCACAGCCCCGTAGAACTTCTCTTTGCAAAGGCGAAGGCTGCCGCCGAGGCACCGCTCCCAGCCCGAGACACGGAGGTCAGCGCGCAGGGCGTTCCGCGCCGCGGAAGTGGGCGTGCAGGCTAGGATCGAGTTGACGAGGTCGAGGTGCGAGGCGAGGTAGTTGGTGGCGTCCCATTCTACGCCGCCGACGTAGGGGGCTGCAGGGACCGGGGGTCGTTCCTGGGGGAAGTGGCGGATCATGTAGGCGAGGTCTGCCCTGTCGATCCCGGTAGCTGAGCCCTGGTCCGCGTCTACAGATGGCGGGGTGTCAGAAGGCTTAGGGAGGGCGATAATGTTAAGGTGGTGGAGGAAGATCCAGAACACCTCCTTGGTGACGTTGGTCGCCTCCTTGCACCACACGCGGTAGGGCCTCTCGCGCCACATCTCCATGACGAAGGGTAGGGGCTTCTCCTCCTCGGGTGGCTGCGGGTCGCGGAGGTGGGAGAGAACGGTCGCGGCGCGGGCGGGCCGCTCGGCGGGTGGAGCGGATTGGATGTAGGTGAAGAGAACTGTGGTGATGATGTTCCGGGTGGTGAACTCGCTCGGGCCCTTCTTCTCCGGATCGAAGATCATGAAGAGTAGCTTGGGGAAGAGGGTGGCCTGGATGGAGTGGAGGTATTCCAAAGCGAGGGCGGTAGTGCAGAGAGCCTTAAGGCAGAGAAGGGTCTCATGCAGGAGAGCGTCTTCATGTTCCTCTCTGTAGGAATGGTCAGCACTCATCTCTATAGTTGTCGGGGCGTGGCGTGTGGTCACTCACCTCCATTCCACCTCCATGATCCTGTACAGCAGGTCAACGATCTCCTTCATGCCCCCCAATTGGATGAACTCCTCCGTCCACGACACGGTCTCATTCCGCAGCAGTAGCCGCAGCTTGTGAAGCTTTCCCACCTCCACTACCTCCGGCTTTGTCACCTTGCGCAGGTACGCCACGAAGTCGCCCGGACCCTGCCCAAGCTTGATCTTGGAGAGGATGCCCGACCCCGACGAGGACGAGTGTCCCGAGACAGGCCGCTCAGAGGTGATACTCTCAGTCGAGCGTGTCCTGAAGTGGCGGCCTAGTGTGCCCTCTCGTCCCTTCTTGCCCGAGGATCCCTTGTTCGCCTTGCCGAGTGTGAAGCTCATTCCTCTGTTCCTTTTCTTCTCCTCCCGCTCAGAGCCTGTCACGGGCGTTCTCACCTCCGCGGCGCCCTCGCTCCCCACGAGCTTAGGCGACTCATTCTTGGCGGCGGCCATCTCGGCCCAGTCCTGCCGTATGAACTCCATTTTGATGGTGTCGTTCAGGTTCCGCATTTTGTATCGCTGGTTCTCGGGGATGTTTCGGCGGTTAAGCATGGCTTCGAGGTGCCGGTTGATGTCCTGCGGGGCGATCTGCGGCTCCGTGGCGGCATCGTGGGACTTCGAGCGCGAGTGCGGGTGTGAGGTATTGATGCCCGGGCGGGAGGGCTTTGCGGGGGAGCGGTCCCAGGAGGTTGACTTCTTAGGCTTTGTCGGTGAGGTCGGAGTGATGGCTTCCTTCGAGGGGCTTGCGGCGAGATAGTGCGGATGGAAGGACCTCGGCCTCGGCTTGGAGACTTTCTCCGGCTGCGGAGGGGTCTGCATGCTCGTCGGCCGCCCCGTGGTGGAATCCCGTGTGAATTGGGCGAATATCGGCGTCGGAACCTCCTCCCTATTCTCACCCGGCGACCTGTTCTCCTTATCCCTGCCTCCCCTCTCCTCCTCCTCCGCCGCTGCCATAAGCTTGTGCAAGTTCCGCAGCGACTTGGGTCGGCCCAGCAACCCCGCGAGGTTCGTGCTGGACTTTGTCTTCTTGTGCTTGGTTGGGGACGCCTCGCGAGACTTGGGCCCGTTGGCCATTGCCTTCAGCGAGAGCGTGCTGAAGCCGCTCTTGGTGGGGGATCTGCCGCGGGAATCGTCGGAGGCCATTGCGGTAACATCACGAGGCATAGGGGCCGGGCGGGGAGACTGGGACTGCTGGTTGTGCTGGATCTCGCCGAGGGGGGAAGGGTTGGAGCGGCGCTGGATGAGGGACTTCATGGTACGAGCATCGAGGCTCGGAATCCTCTGCCGGAGCGGTCAAAGAACAAAGGCTCGTAAGTGTTGTCAACTTCAAAAGGTATGAATTGTAGTATTCAAAATGCTGATCAAATTAAAAGAAGAGGAAAGAAGAAAGAACAAATGGATGTTGCTGACCAGGTGAGGTCCAGCAGGGATGACGAAACAAACCTGAAGATTAAAAGTTCGAATTGGATCACCCTCGTTGTTAGAATAGCTCAGGGCGTCCTATTTCAAGCGAGCTGGGCTTTGTGTTGAAAGGCGGGCGGTTGTGGGGCGGCTCGTTGCGGGGCAACGGGGAAAAGCTGCAGTTCCACGTTGAAATCTGAGTCTGCCGACGGCAGGTCGGGAATACGACTCTCCGCCACAGAAAGTAGCAAGGGAAAAGAGTCTCCTGCAGTAAACAAGGTGGGGGGAAGTACAGTACACCATTGAGCTGCATGTGCGGTTGCGTGGACCTGTCTGATTGAGGGCCACCGTGATGCCTGAGAGACGGAGGAGCAACGCCTCACCGGCGGAGAGATGTACGTGAATGGCTATTTGGCAGCGAAAGATGGAATTCACAGGCTGGAATTTCCAACTTGGTTTTGGTTTCAAACATACTCACCGCTACTTACACAGCGAGGCGCTACACTCTCGCGAACGTCATGTCACTCCTAACATCACACAGCAAACCGCGACCTACACCGCGACATCAGGCTCCCCTTTCCCCCCTCCCCAAGATCGTTCTCCAGTCCGCCAACTCTCGCTTCCTCCTCTCCGCCTCAAGATCCCTCTGCAGCAAGTCATCCTGAGTCCCGTGGTACTCCACCCCCTCGCGACTTGTATGCGGCCACCCCGGGTACAACTTCTCATTCTCATCCCACGTCCCCCCCGTCTCGCCCGAGCAGGCTCCATTCCTCCACTCACACTGGCTGCAGCAGTATCAGTATCGCATGAACGAGCCGTGAGTAGTGCTTCCGCCAGAGGCTATTGGGGACCGTACATACCTGCACGAGCAGCCGCTGTGCGGGCACGACGTCGGGTACGTGGGGTGCGCGCAGACGTCCTTGGGCATGTGGGAGTAGCGGGCCGGTCACATCCTCGGGCGGCGGCAAAGGGCGCGCAGACCTGCGGGTGTAATGAGCGGGCCTGGAGGCGGGTGCATTCGGGGCGCCGGTGCCGGCGATGGGTTTTAGGTAGGATGGCCATCATCTGATGGACTATAGCGCCAAGGCTTCACAGATCGTCGCTGATGGTGTAAGTCTTGGGCATCTGTGCTCATGAGGGTGGGCTAGTCTGTGTATCACGGAGTCCCGCTACTCCACGTTTCGTTTTGGGATTCATAGTCGTGCAAGCTTCTCCCTAATCTCATCCAGCGACCAAATGTACTCCTTCAAACCAAACCACGATCCCCATCTCAGGAATACGCATCCCCCACATGCCCCTCGGTCACATTCCCTGAGATATATGCCTCACAGAAGTTACCCAGCTTGCAAACAGCGTGCTCCTCCGTCCCGCGGGGGTGCTGAAAAAAGATGTTCTCCGCGGGGAACCCCCCCGGGCCACCCCCCGGAGGAGTGGAGCACAGGGTGCCAGTCCTCGTCGACGGGGCTCTCTACGTTTGCACAGGTTCGTCCTCAGTCACGAAGAGTTGTGACCCCTCATGGAGGTAGAGCGGCGCGGAGAGAACGCTTCGGACGTGCCAGATGAGCGGCTCGGGCATGTAGCGCTTGGCCGTATAAGTGGCCGCCCGCTCGCGGCCTTGGAAGAGTTGCGAGACGGTACCGTCAGGGAAACCCCAGACAAGCCAGTCGAGCGAGATAGAGGTGCAGCTTTCGGTAAAGGGGCCCGCGAGTGAGAGCAAGTTCTCGCAGGTGAGGAGCTGGGTGAGGCGGTGGTCCATGCCACCTCCTGAGAGCTGCCGGACGATGCCCTCCGGGTCGCTTCGGTCGTTCTAGGTCAGGTGCACCCGGGTCGAGCCCCGTGAGGCGGCAGGCGAGCCACATATCGTCGATGGGCTTGGCGAGGCTAGAACTTGTCGTCCCCGTTGAGGTTTAGGTCTGCCATTGTGGTGGTCATATTGAGCGATTACGAGATCTACCGCTTGGGATGTGTGAGAGATGCCTGAAGTTCGTTAAGGAAATCTGATGGGCTCTTCATGATGGCTTGATAGATATCGAAATGAGGCCCTACTCGTGGTATTACATGGCTGGAATGATGAGTGGCTTCCATTTGGACTCTGCCACATTCCCCGTAGTTTGCACTAGGTTTTCCGCCTTGACTACGACGAAATGCGTTCGGATCATTTTGGCATTGAGCCACTTAGCTCTTTGAAGCGAAAGAATGTAGCAGCAGAGTCCCGAGAGTTCTTTGTCGTCATCTCCGGGTTGAGGCCTTCGTCCATGGTCGAGGCTAGAGTCTTTCGCCTTGGGTCATGATGCCACTCTCGCAGTCATAGCCATTGCGCTCCAAGAAACTCCCACAGGCGAGCCGTCAGTTGGCCAAGAGCAGGTTCGAGTTTTTGGGACTCATCTCTTGCCGCCCTTCTGGAAGCCAGATCGAAACCGATGGGTGGATATGGGGTCATGACGACTGCGAAGTCGTCTCCACCGGCCATCGACTTGTCCCCTTGACATTCACGGCCATCCTGGGCATGGGCTGTCAGAGCGACGGAGGATTTTGGATCCGGCGTCCCTTGAACCTAGTTCCGCCACAATAAGACGACGATCTGCACGCTCGGCGTCGGGCAATTCAGGTGTGCTGACGATCTGTCTTTGACGGCCATCCTTTCTGGAACACAACAGTCGTCATGGCCAAGCAGAACTCGAGCGAGACGCCACTTCCCGCAATATCAAGTAGCCAAAACACACCAGTTCCACTTGACGCTTCGCTAACAACGGAGGAGCCTGCGACACCGCGCGTGGAGAGCGGCAGTCCCCGACCTCACATCCGCCCGGCACCAACAGGACGACGACGCACCGCCTCTCTCGAATTGGGCAACTCTGCGACAGCAATATCCACTGATAACCACGAGACTGGTGCCCTTCCCGAGATATCTCTATCTCAATGAGGAATGCGATCGTCGGTGCGTCATCGACGTTAGCGCCCGGCCCTGTCCACAAATACTCTCTGTATTACGAACGGGGATTTCGCAATATTATGGGCCGATGGCCTGGGGCCTGGGGCCAGATTCCAGGCAAGTCGAAAAACCCGGGAACGTTGCCTTCCACGCCGATCCGCTTTTGCGGCTGGGACGGCAAACCCCACATATTTTTCCGCCGGGCGTTGGAGGCCCAACAGGGGCCCCCGGTTGACAGGGGGCCAAAGTGCCCACTGGTCCAGCGCTGTTTCAGAATCGGGGACAGGAGAAAGGTTCCGTTCGTGGCATTACCGCCGAAAAAAGACTTGGATAAGGAATGGGGTGTTGCAGATATGGGGGCGCGAAATACGGGGACTTATGCGCTAATTTTAAGTATTGGGGGTCGGCCGAGACACGACGGGAATAGAACCGAGTGCTGCTTCGTGTTGGGCCATGGAATGGAGGCTGTGGCGCCAATATTGAAAGTATTGAATGTTTACGTGCAGATATGTACCCAGAAGTGTTACAACGCGTGACAGGCCAGGTCCCAAAGTTGGGTCAACGTCACGCGAGGGCCCGGCGCCCTGTCCTCAGTCGTGCAGAATTGCAATCTTCGGCCAAGAACTTTTTTCGCAGGGCATCATCGTTATCAAGGCTTCTCATCCTCCCACTACAGAGGAGCTTCCCCATCGGGCCTTACTAGCCTCGCCAATCACTCCCATTGCGGGGTTCGAAACGTCGCCTGGACGCTAGCTGGCCCCGTTCCTGCAGCCAGCACCGCGCCAGGGGCCAGCGAATCGGGCGGCCAGGGCACGCATGGACGGGACCAGCTCGTAGTGTGACATGGGTCCCTGCAACCAGCCCAGCCGAGTTTCCCGAAATGACGGTACCAGTACGGCGGTCGAAGTGTGTCGGATACAAAGGACCCACTCTGACTCGTCAGGGGTCCCCCCTGGCAGCAGAAGGAGCGAGAGGGGGAAAGGTCTGACCTCGACTCGGACGCATGATGGCCAATCCCGGGAAAAATGTCTGTACCTGGCACAGCGAAAAGCAATACGATGGGTACTTCGTGACCAAGTCGGCGGACCAATTGGCCCCGACTTTCCCACGATAGAGAGCCACATCCGGCTTGGCCCTCCCTCCCGCCTTCGTCCTTACTCCTTGCTCACCCACCCCCCGCCCGCCCTCCAAACTCCACAAGGCCGAGAGAAACGCGGCCTCCCGTTCCTTGCCTCGCCTGCTTCCTGTTTTGTTCTCTTCTGCAACAACCCACGCTCCTTTTTTGGCACCTCTAATTGCCCCGGACCTGGCGTCTCGAGAGGCAAAAGAGTCGTTCTGCATAACCGCCGGCTTCGTTGTTCCCTGCGTCCACTCGCTTTCTTCCCCCATAAGCCCTCGGATCTCTTGATCTTGCGGGCGATCACACCGTTCCAGTCGAGGATCACCCGCATATCGCCGGATACCCGCTCCCGCGGACTCCCGAGGGACTCCCCAGCCCATCGCTGAACCTACTGTCCCCTCGACTTCGCTTGTCTCGAGTTCCCTGCTATGCCATCATAGCAGAGCGACGAAAGCGTTCTCCCCAAACAATCCGCGTCCGAGCCGACCTTCCAGGGCTGCTGAGACGGACCACACCCGTCTCTTGGTCCCCCTCCCCTTTTCGGTCGCCGCCTTTCCGGGCCTTTTACTTCACAACCCATCAGCGCCGCCTGGGGGTCTATTCGCCTTCACGATCTCGCTCGGTCAAACCTCTTGACACGAGCACAGTCGATTACTTCGCGGGCGAGGCATTCGACTTGTGCTGGCGGCGGGTCCGACCCGACGTTCTTTCGCTTCCAATTCAAAAGCCCGTCCCCGGACGAGATCTAGCATCCGACGACACGAGAGTTCCTCGTGAACTCGACCGTCCTTTACCATTCTTTCCGTGGATCTCGATGACCATTTTTGCCCGATACTTCGAAATTCGTGGACTTTACGTACGCAGCTTGCAGGATGGGTTGTCTAACGCATCGGCGGAAGGCCGTCACTGGTGGCGCGGACCAGAACTGGGAGTATATTGTATGAGCCTCTTATCTGTTATCTGTGAGACCTCAAGGCTTGGCCTGCTAACACCTTAGAAAGAATCTTAAAGACTTCAAGTCAACGAGTTGCTTCACGCCTCTAGCATATGGCTATCTCTGGTTCTTGTTGTTCATATCTATCGCCGTGTACGGTGTCGATATCTTCGTCGCCATCAACCTCCTCGCATTCAACAACTGGTCGTCTGCGATAGACCCCGCCGTCGACCTGACGATCGCGAAGTGGGTGTTCTCCGTGTGCATCATCGCCTCTTTTGTCAACCTCGCTTTCGAGCATGTCCGCGCCTGGCGGGTCATGAAGAGGGGGAATGTAGCCGAGTGTTACCTCGACAGTCTCGCAGTTCGGCTGGAGAGTATCCGCATGGGCAAGGGCCAAGGATGGCGACGATTCCTGGTTTTTGCTGCCCTGACAAAGAGTAAGAAGGGCGCCGAGTACATTGCTCTCTTCACCTACTTCAGTTTTCAGTGTAAGTTGCGCTCGGCTGGTTGCATCTTCTGCCTCGTGCTAATCGCTTCCAGCCTGGATTCGAGTCCTCGTCTGCTCTGGCCCCAGGCAGGTCATCAATGCGGCGACTCTGTATTCCGTTTATGACGCCGACCTCGCGAACAAGGACGCCACGAGCATCGACCGATCGCTCGTCGGATTTTTTGAGAATATCAAGCAGCTCGCCGACGACGACTACCAGCAGGTGCTGATTCTGTCCGCCATGGCCTTCACCCTGATCATCTGGGTCTTCTCCGCACTCTTCCTCATTGCCGCCGTTCTCTTCTACGTCCTTTTCCTGTGGCACTGGATCCCCCGCGCCGATGGCGGCCTCGGCGGGTACTGTGAGCGCAAGGTCAACGCCTCACTTGTCAGCATTGTGACCAAGAGGGTCAACAAGGCGCTTGAGAAGGAGCAGAGGTCGCGCATGAAGGCCGAGTACAAGCATGCAAAGGCAACGGGCGAGAAGCCGACACTAGGCCGCCAGGCTACGCTACCTACAATTCCTGATCTTGGGCCCGGTTTGGACGGGGACAAGCTGCCAGAAATGCCTACGATGCAGAGATCCGACACGTTCTCGACGCTACCACCTTATGTCTCGAGGCCCGGAACACCCGGGAGCATTGAGATGAACGCCATGGATCAGAAGCGACCTGTGCCGAGCCGCTCAGCTACCTCATCATCCAAGCCGTACTCGACCCGTGCTGGGCTCGTAGCCAACGCATCGGAGATGGGCACTTCGAGCCCCCTATCGCCGGCGCCAAGCGTGCCGTCCATCGACTATAACCGCTACGGCTCGCCCGCGCCCATCTCACCCAGCGGCTACTCTCGTGCCGGACCCCAGGGAAGCAATCCTTCACTCCGCCACCAGACGTCAGCGTCCTCTTCGTCTTTGGGGGCGCGTTACACGGAAACTCCTGCCAACTACGGCGAGATGGCGTATCCCCCGCCCGCGAGGTCTCCGACCGCGCGGCCAGAGGGCTACGGCAACATGGCCCCAATGCCTCAGGGCAGTGCGCGCCCCTTCTCCCCCGTCGACGGCCGCTCTAGCCCCGCACCGTCATCGGTGTACTCGAACCGCAGCGGGCCCACCCTGCCGCGGAACCCCGGCCAGCACCAGAGCCCTCTAAACGGCGGTGGCTTCCAGGCCTACCAGCCCGGCCGCAGCGCCACCGGGCCGGCGCCGTACCGGCCCCAGCAGCAGCAGCAGCCGACAAGAAACATGACGACAGGGGATTACTTTGGATCGCAGCAGCCATCACAGGGCTCGGCGTTCGATTACGATGTCGAGTCGCAACGGAGGTATTAAGAGGAAAGGGGGCGGTGAAATTGAAACTGTTCGATATGAAATGGACAGCGATTGGCGTTGGCAAAATGATATATGGCTCTCGGCAAGCGGATTGCGCAATACCCTTGTGTCCCTCGCGCGGGCGGGGACGAAGGCGGATTTTTCTGTATATAAGTAGTTTCTGGTACTTATGATGAGCTTTTTTTGTGTTATGTCTCGTGATTGTAAGTGCTCGAACTTCTGCAGTGTCAGTTATGTGAGAATTGGTGGTCGATGTGAAATCGCGTTTGCTTGGTAATCCGCCTGTGTCACCTTCGTTTTGGTTTTTTGCGGACGAAGCGTTGTGAAGCATTCCGCGCCTGCGTCCTAGTATTAGTGCCTTCCCCAGCGCCCCCCCCCCCTCTAGTCGGTACTTATACCCCAGCTTCGCGGGGGATCTACACAGCCATATATTCGCTACGCATAGGATTTTGACAACTTTCAACCCCTACTACTGCAGCCTCGAATGATACGCGAAGACACGAGGACAGCAAGGGAATAAGCATCAAGAAGGAAAGCGAGAGTGAACGAAAGTCGAGATGGACGTCTCCCTCCCTTGGCACGACGGTGAGCGCCAGATGCACGCCCTCCTCCGCGTGCCCCCGGCCGACAACCCCACCGTCCCGGGTCTCCCCGCACGATACACCGGCCGCATCGCAGCGTCCAGCCTCATTGTCCTGTCCGCAATGGATTCCCAGGGCCGGCCGTGGGCTACGGTCTTGGGCGGCGAGCGCGGATGCGCGGGGCAGCTGGCGCCGCATGTGCTGGGCGTGAGGAGTAGGGTCTCTGAAGAGGATCGCGTGCTGAGAGCGCTCTTCGGGGACAAGGAGATGGTTACGCCGGATGAAGAGGGAGAGAGGAAGGTGGGTGGGCTGGCGATGGACCTTCTTTCGAGGGATCGGGTGAAGTTTGCGGGGAGGATGCTCGTCGGCGCGGCAGGGGGCCAGAAAGTGCGGGATGTGCAGATGGGAATCGAAGTGTCCGAGTCGCTGGGCAACTGCCCCAAGTACATCAATAAGAGGCGGCTCGTGCCGCACGACATGGCGCCGGCGGTGGAGAGCAGCTCCCTGCCGCTTACCGAGAGGGCCGTCGAGATGATACGGAGGGCGGACATGTTGTTCGTGGGGAGCGGCAGTGAGAGCATGGATGCGAATCATAGAGGGGGACCGCCTGGGTTTGTGAGAGTTGTGAGGAATGATGAGGGAGGTGTTGTGCTGGCTTATCCTGAGTGTGAGTGGCCCTATTCCTGACATCATGGAGTTGTTGCTGACGGGAACGGGAAAGACTCTGGGAATAGGCTTTATCAGACGTTGGGGAATCTGAAGTTGAACCCTGCCATTGGGATCACGATCCCGGACTTTGAGACTTCAGACGTTCTATACGTGAGACCCACTACACTTCCCTCCTTCTCCTGTTTCTCGCTGCTAACTCCTCCCAGCTCACAGGAACAGCCTCCATCCTCCACGGCTCCGCCGCAAGTGCCATCCTACAGCACACGCCCCTCGCCCTCCTCATAACCGTCCACGCCGCCCACCACATCTCCTCCGCCCTCCCCTTCCGCGCCGAGTCGGCCCCCACCTACTCCCCTTACAACCCGCCCGTCCGGCCGCTACTCTCCGAGAAGCACCTCCCTTATACACCTAACACGGAGGCGCAGAACGCGGTATCGGCGCGGTTTGTGAATAGGGAGGTCCTGAGCCCGAGCATCGCTCGCATAACCTTCGAACTTTCCTCTGATGACGGGACGCTTCCGGGGTGGAAAGCGGGCGAGGCCGTCACGCTGGACTTCTCCCTGGAGCTAGACAACGGGTACGCGCACATGCAGGACGACGACCCGCAGTCTCTAAATGACGACTATATCCGCACCTTTACCGTCTCCTCGTCCCCATCTTCTTCCAAACCTAGCGAGAAGGCGGAGCTGCAGATAACCATACGGCGGAAGGGCCCCGCGACGGGCCTGCTTTGGAGGTATAACCCCCGCGTGGAGCTCACCCTACCAGTGCTGGGCTTCGGCGGGACGGCGGGCTTCCTGATGGAAGGCGAGGGGGAGAAGGTCTTCGTTGCGGGTGGGGTGGGCATCACGCCTCTCATCTCGCAGGCACCGGGTATCCTCTCCTCTGGAAGTGACCTCCACGTCCTCTGGGGCGTCAGGGGTGAGGACCTAGGCTTTGCCGAGGATAGCTTCAAACGGACAGAGGGTCTAGCACCCGTCACAACGCTCTTCATCACGGGGGATGGAGAAGGGGACGTCGAGGACCGGGTAAAGGCCCTTGGAGCAAGGGTAGAGAAGAGGAGGATGAAGGGGGGAGACCTGGGGAGCTATAAGGGGAGGAAGTTTTTTGTATGCGCGGGAGATGAGTTGATGAAGGCGGTGCTGGGGTGGTTAGAGGGCGAGGAGGTTGCGTATGAGAGCTTTAGCTATTAGAAAGCTAGACGATCTGGAACGAAGAGACGAAGCCCTTGCTACCGTTCATACCCATTGTCACAACTCTTCAGTCCGCCTCTCATGTCCCGACACACGGTTTAGAGGGGGCTTGGAGGAAGAGAGAGAGAGCGGGAAGGGGGAACTACAGTTGTGCAACCCATCTCACTTCTTGTAACGTGGAGCAGATTGCTCACTAACACCAAAAATTAATAAATTATTAACGCTAACCAAACCTCGACGCCGTCATAAGATTGCCATCCCAACACAATCCCCTTCCTACACCCTCTTCTTCCCCTCGTCCTGCTCCTCCTCCCCTTCGCTCTCCTCCTCGCTATCCCCCCCAATCTCCACCGCCTTCACGCTCCTCCTCCTCCTCTCCCTCATCGCCTCCCGTATCCGCTTCGACGCCTCGTCGAATCCCCCCGCTGAGTCCAGCGTCGTGAACCCACTGACCGGGAACCCCTGTCCCCCGCTGCTACTCCTGCTCCTGTTCCGGCTCGGCGGCCTCGTTGAGAAGATGCCCACCCCGCCGATGTCGTTGAACGATTCGTTGCGCGGAAGTCCCATGGACGACTGCGTGGTGCTCCTCCTCGAGAGCATTGGCGGCGTCTCGGCTTCCGGCTCGCTGTCCCTCCGCGGCTTCACCGCGCCGCCGTCCGTATCTGCGGCGGCAGCCGCCGCCTTCGCCTCGGCGCTGACAAGCCTCGTCTGCTCAAAGTCAGGGAACATCTCGGGCCCTAGCGTGTTAATCAGGTCTGTCACTCGCTCGCTCAGCTCGGCGCGTTGCTCCCTCAGCGTATGGATGCTAAAGCTCGAGGTTGGAAGCAGGCAGAGGACCAATGGGCGGAGCGACTTGAAGATATCCATGCCCACCTCGCCGAAGCGCAGCGCCGCGAATGTGATGGCGATCATGACTATGAAGGACAAGACGTAGACCAGCCACAGCGGCGCCCACTCGGGCACCACGCCGAAAAAGCGGTCCTGGTAGGTCTTGGCCGTGACGAGCACGGAGTACAAGTGGTACATGGTCGGCGCAAAGGCCATCGCCACGAGGATCTTCCACGTCGCCATGACGTCCTTGCCCTGGATCTTAACGGTGGATGCCGCGAGCGCCTGCTTCGCCTTCTTCCTGCTGATCATCTTTGTGGCGATAAACACGGGCGAGAAGAGCACGAGGCCCGGGAGCACACCGACAAAGAGCACCAGGAGCTTCGCGACGCGGTAGAGTAGTGTGAAGATCACCTTGAGCACCGACATCTTGGCGTACTGCACCTGGTGGTCCCGCAGGTTGAGGTGCTTGAGGCGCGTGTTGTAGCTTTTCACGGCGTCCTTGAGGTCGATGAGCCGCTGGTCAGACTTGTACTTCTCGTAGCCAAGCGCTAGCCGGCGGTTTAGCTCCACCACGACGGGCAGCGGCAGTTTCTTGCCTGTAGGGTTGTACAGGCGCCGCGCGGCCTGGATGAGCATAAGCGTGTCGTAATCGGGGGCCGAGACGGTGACGGAGCTGAGCGACTGGTAGACGGTGTCGATAACCTGTCCGATGGCCTCGCGACGCTGGTTGTTCGAGTACTTCTCCACCAGCTCGTGTGGGATCTTAAAGGGCGAGCCGAACTCGACCACGGCGCGCGACCGGAACTTGTGCGGGTGGAAGTAATTCATGCCGACGGGCACAATGGTCAGCCCGCAGTCCGGGTTCTGAGCAAGCGCGCCGAGCGCCATGATGGCCACGCCAGCCTTGAGGGGGAGGAGCTCGGTCCGGTCGTGGCTGCCGCCCTCGGGGAAGATGCCCACGCAGCCGCCGGAGCTCAGGCGCGCAAAGACTGCCTCGTACACCTTGGTCTGGTCGATGTGCGGCGCAAGCTTGAACTTAGTTCCCTGGTGGCCCTCCTTCGGCCCCTTGATCTCCTTGTTCAAGATGTTGCCGTCGCTGTCAATGTCGTCCCTCCCCGTCAGCTGGCGGATGGCCAGCCTGGTCTTCAAGGGCCTCTTAACCCGGATCTCCTCGGGACCCAGGATCTTGGCAATGTCGACGCTCGCGCCGGTCTCGCCCTTCACGGACGGGAGGAACACCATGCCGTTGACCTCGCCCTCACCCTCGCCGAACTTGGTGCCGACGCCGCGGATGAGGGTCGGGTCGTTGACGGGGTCCGGGAGGTATATCAAGCCAGTGGCGGGCTTCGCCTGGTCCTGGGCGCGGCCGACGGGGACGGAGCCGACCTGGCGGGAGCCCCAGCCGATGAAGCCGTGAACGGACTTCTGGGCGATGAGGAGGGAGGCGCGGCGATTCGCTTCGCGGCGCAGGGTTCGCTGGAGGATGATAGCATCGACGAACTGGGACGCAGGTTAGCCAATGTTGGGACGCGGTCCCAGGGGGGTTGTAGGAGGCCACTCTCACCTGGTTAGCATGCGGCGCAGCAACAAAGAGGACGGGACCCTCCCGGGGCACCTTCCACGAGCCTCGTGGGTGCACCTCGCGGAAGAACAGGTCAATGATGATGCCGATGACCCACAGGAAGACGTCGTACTTCCAGTTGACCATGGGATAGAGCTCCTTCGGCGGAGTCTTGGAGCCGCGACCCTCGCGAGTCGACGTGCTCTCCATCGTGGCGTCTCCTTTGCAAGTTGTGTTCCTTGTGAACAAGAATTGGGAGTGGTTTTGCGGTGGAACCTTCTCGCAGAGGCACAGATCACGGACTTCGGCACGCGAGCGCCGAGCCAAAAAGCCGGGCAAGCGGAGAATCGGCAGGCGAGGAAGATAGCAGTAGTGGCAATGGCAATA
Organism: Microascus cirrosus; assembly: GCA_030271035.1. Classification (NCBI taxonomy): domain Eukaryota; kingdom Fungi; phylum Ascomycota; class Sordariomycetes; order Microascales; family Microascaceae; genus Microascus; species Microascus cirrosus. The sequence goes on from JAMBUN010000079.1 coordinate 25,140, forward strand.
ACAAACACGAGGAGTAGAGCAAAAGGTGTCAAGAAGCGAGCGAAGTGTGGAACGCAAAAATACTATGTTTCAGGGAAGAACCAGCGTCAAAGACATCAGTTCATATCTTCAGTTCGAGGAGGGGGAAACGTCTTTTTGCGTTGTGCGGAGTATTGAACAAGCTCTGAGGAGCTTCTGCGAATAGCCGCCACGCGAGCACGAATTTCGGGGCCTGTCACTGGCCCAGGTCCTCCGATAGCCCCGCTAAATTCGCTCGGTGACCGGGTTTGGGACTTGCCGTCCACCGGACCTGAATTCTAGGCCGCCGACCCCGCCGAAAGTGTTACGCTGGCTAGGAGAAACTTTTACTTTCCTTCCTGTGCCACACCCCGGACTTGTGCATCACGGACGGCAAACAGCATCGAGTCAAGTGAGCGCCGGTGGAAAAGACCCGGGAATCTTTGTTGAGGTGGTGGGACTGTCCAGAAGCTGGAAGAGACGGCAGGAAAAACTGCCGCGATGCAAGGAGTCCATGTCGTCATAACTGCTGCATCCTCCTGCACAGCCTTCACTAATGCTGCAGCTTCATTAGCAACGCCTGGACATCCACTCCTTCATTACTGGTCTTCCACTTACTCGACGCACCCAGATAGTAGCCAGGTGCATGACGGAAAGACTGGGAGGTGGCGTGACTTTCCTCCTTGTTGATGATGGCAGATCTCTTATGAAGCGGCGTGGCTGCTCAAACCTTTGCTGGTATTGAACTCAAGCATATCAATTGCGGAGAATTCTTGGAGTGGTCCGAGGACGACCAGGCGAGCAAAGTCTAAAGTGGTATGAACAACAGTAGGACTCTGTTGACGAGATATAAGGGAGCTTAGATCCTCCAAGAACAGGAAGGGAACCTATCTGCCACTCAGAAACATCGGCCTAAATGCAAGAACGAATTAACTAGTTTGCAGGTTGACTAAGACGCGGTTGAAGTTGCGTGCGGGTGTCGGGTCCTGCTCCGTGGGAGTGCACTTCCCCTGGGCCCCCCTGCTTGAGTCACAGAATTACAACCATCCTAGTTCATAGCCTTTAGACCTCCGGGCATCACTATCCCAGAATACAAATTGTTATCCGTGATTAAGATTAGATTAAACTGTAGCCGCTGTCTCCCGCTTTTTCGACTCATAATTCGTAACATCATACGCGCTGGCTCAGCGGCCTCGAACTCGGTCAGCACTACTTCTTCCTCCTCCGCCTCGACGGCCCGGCACTAGCGGTCCCCTCCTCCACCTCTCCTTTCCCAATCTCGCCCTGCTCCTTCATCTCTTGCAGCTTATTCTGTCCAGAGATGAACATCGACAGGTCCCGGTTGGTCTCCTTTAGCTCCTCGATTTCTCTTAGTAGCTCCCCCCTCTTTTCCTCTCCCTGCCGCATGAACGCCACCTTGTCCGCCAACCCTTTGCTCATCTGTTTCTCCTCCTGCAACTCCTTTCCTAGCTTCCTAGCCAAGTCCGTCGCCTTCGTGGCACGCGATTGCTCGCGCGCCAGGTCTCGCTCTAGTTGCGCGATCTGCTCCCTCATCTGCTGGAACTGGCTTTCCGTAGCCCGCGTCTTCTCCTCTGCTGCCTCCGCCCGGGTCGTCGCTTTTTCCGCCGCGATGCTCGCCTTGTGAGCCTTATCCGCCAGTTGGGCTATCATCTCTTCGAAGTAAACCCGCTGCGACTCGAGCTGGCTCGTGAACATACGCGTGTACTCGAGCGCCATGGCCTCCACCTTTGCGCGCGGTACGAGGTCTTCGTCCTCTCGCGAGGGACCCCCGGAGTTATGGCTCGGGACCTCCACTACCTGGCCGTCGCCCTTGGCCCGGATAAGCCTGTGGACCCAGGTGTCCCCGGCGTAGTCCCACACGTGCTGCGTCTCTATCTCCAGTGCGAAGCAATGTGCCGTCTCCTTCCAGTGCTCCTTAGCGTGTCCGCCCTTATACCGCCCACAGCCGACGCGTCCGCAGATGAGGCAAATCCAGAGGTCATCCGTACAGTCACACACCGCGCAGAGATTTGATACTGGTGAGCCGAAGGGGCGTTTCTCGCTGCCGCCGGAATCGTCGTTCCCGGTACCAGTATACCTACAGACAGGGCAGCCCGAGCCCTTCCAGCTTTGCAGGCAGCGGCAGTGGAAAACGTGCTGGCACGGTATCGTCATCAAGCCGTTTGTATCGTCCATCCGTTCTAGGCACACGGGGCACGTCGGTAGCTCGATGAGGTTCGGTGTGGGCGGGGGGAAGGGCTTGAGGCTGTAGGTCGCTATCTGCTTCGACACATGCCTTGAGTGCTCTCGCGGTTGCTCAGGGGAGTCGAAGGTGATGGACTTGACAAATACCACATGGCATATCTCGCCCTGGTTCGCCGTCAATAGTTCTGTTCTGAAAGATGATAGCGACTATGGGGTTCCGGGAGACTTACGACCATGGAATTGAAGACCTTCCCGTTGAACTCCTTCTGCCACTCCTTCGCCCTTTGGCTGTCGCGAAACTTCAGGAGAACCAAGTACCTACTCATCCGCGACGTCATCACCATCCGAAAATGCGTGACATCTCCCCTCCACTTCTCACCCACGAAGCCGAGAAATTCTGATGGTAGAATGAAGCTCGGCACGGCGGGGATACAAAGCGTAGTGCACCCGTCCTCGTTAAATCCATTCTCGCCGCCTGCCACAGAACCAGGATCCACCCCCGGCAGGGGTATTTCCTCCCCACGATAGAAATGTACCACCCCCCATCCAATCTCCGTGTTCTTCGTAGGTAATGAGACACACTCTGCCCTTGTAGAGGACCCATCTCCTCCGAACGTAGGGCCCAGCTCCAGAGCAGCAAAAGCCGCTGCATTAGGGTTCTCACTATCTCCTGTCATATCTGCACCTTTCTTGCTCTCGAAATCGAAGCTCTCAATGCTCACCCTTCCAAACCTCCAGTCCCTAACCGCGGTCTGTGGACAGATAGCCGCAGAGCTAGGAGGCTGTGGAAAACTCCGATTTCGTTCCGTCCTCTCCGTTACGTATTCGATGTTTCGCTGCTCGTCCCGCGGCGGTTTCCTAGACGCCCCGCAATCTATCACCCCTGATGTGGTCCTACCACCGGCGGGTGGCTTCAGTGTCGTCGTATGCGGAGGTTTTGTCGTCTCCGGCGAGAACTGGGCCTTTTCCCGGTGCGGATGTGAAGGGAGGTTTTCGAATATGTCTGTGCCCTTCGGAGGAAGCCACAGATCGGAGGGAGTAGGCTTGTTACGAGCTCGTTGTTCGGTGGGGTTCGGGGTCGGGTAGAGCTCGAACGTCAGGTGGTAGAAGTACGACGGCATAACACGGATTTGTCCCAGTAGCGACAGAGTCCGTTACTCAGCCGCTACCGGTCCTTTCGATGCTATGGGGGATCGATAAGCTATGCTGTCGAACGGTTGCTAGAGGCGGCTCCAGCGCGTGTTTCCATAGAATGACTTCAGCGCTCTGTCTTATATGGTAAGGAGACAGCACGCGGAAAATAACTCGAGTATCTGAGATTTAGTGGATGAAACGTTCAGAGCAGCGTCGTTTCGCAAGGAAGTGGGTAAAATGTCGCATGGTTCATATGGCATGACAACAGACCTCAAGAAAGATCATGGAAGTCGCAGCGTGCCCCACTAAGTGGGTTGCCGCCACGCCTTATCGATAACACTGTGTAATTAACCGAAATATGTCCGTATATCTCTGCTTCCTCGTCACCCTTCACACCAGGCTATCTTTCAAGCCCATCACCCTTTGCGTCGTGTCGAACGATCCTACAGTTCATTTCTTTATCCCGAATTTCATGCAGTTAAGGAATATATAAGAACAATAAATCATCCACAAAGAGCGAAAAATAGTCTAGTAGGCTCTGACGCTGGGCTTCGTTTCCTAAGCTCCACACGAAGGCTGCGACTGCTTCGTTACACTACTAGACCATCCTGTTCCGTTAAGGATGATCCATAGTATTTGCTTAAATGAGGTAACGGCTGGCCTTACCACCAGGTGGCAGTCTTGCGTCCCCTCAGAGGTCTGCCAGCCGCGAGCCTACCGCCTTACCTTTCCCACACGGCACCTACAGGGAGCCATTTGCGCAGGATGATATCCCTGGCATGCATCTCAAATCCCACGATGACTCTCTGTTCCACTTGTACTTTTACTACAAAGACACTCCCACATCCACGAGAGCATTACGCACGACCGCTTACCTCACAAGTCGACCCCCTTAGCTCGTGATACCCACGGCTGCAATCTCCTCCTTGGCTTCATCTGAACCAATACGCACGTCGAGGGCGTCGCTGATACAAACAGCGCCCCCGGAAAAGGAGATGGGCACCATCTGTGAGACCAACATCTAGAACCACATGTCATGAGGACAGGAGTTCTTCAGCACCACGCGACGACGCCTGTGTCTCCCACCATGCCACAAAGCCACCTCCATCATTCCTCCCTCCCAAAATGGATGCCTGGCCGAAACTCTCCCCTGTCGACCCTTGCCTTTTGTTCTTGCAACTGCCGTGGTGCATTGGAGACAATGTCTCAGCTGAATCTTACATTCGCGTGGTCGCACGATAGGATCCTCCACGGGACCGCGGTGGTGTAGTCATAGGCTGGGTGGCGTGGATATTAGGGACCCTACTTAGATATGGGTCAGCGGGATGGCGCTTACGGAGACACAGGGCGTTTTCTGGGGGTCCCGGGGGGGCAGTATAATTGAGGAGATATAGGGGTCGGCTGCGTCTCTGCAGCGGCTCGGCCAGTGCGTGGACTGGAGGAGGATCTAGCGAGACGGCTGAGGAGGAGGAAGTGGGCGGTATTCGGGGATTGCGGGCCGGGCGTGTTGGGGGCCGCTGTAGATCTGGATCCGAGACCGTAGGGGTCTGGCGATCGCGGAGTGGTGGTCTACTAGGACGGCTCCTGCACTGGATCCATAGTAGCCCTGATGTCAATCAAGGCAGAACCCTAGATTCTACGCTTATGGAGGTATTGGGGAAGAGGAAAGTAGTCGCCCTCATCATGCCTATGAAGTGGCCAAGGGGGGGCCTAAACCCCGCCTCCACGACCCCTGAGTATAGGCAGCCGAAAACGACCTTCGGCACTTGATTCAGGCAAATATTCCGCCGCTGGCCTCCCGACGTTCCGGGTCGGTGAGGGCAGAACGCATCACGCGGGCGAAGAAATCGCAACACCCAGACACCTCCCTCATTCACCGACATGCGTAGAATAGCGCGATAATGCGGGAGGGAAGGGTCCAGTTTCAGGGGTGTTCTTGTGATGGTGCTTGGACGGAACGCGGAAGGGCGATCCGGGGCCGGAACCGTGGGGAGGCCCTTCTTGTTCGTCACAAGACTTGGGACGATGGTCATCGTCCGGACGGGACACAGGCTCGGGAGTGGTGTGGTGTGTTTCAGATGGCTGGTGGGAGGGTGTGCTCGCCGTTCCCCCCCTCCCCCCGGGGCCCCCAGAACCGTTCAAGATCGCCTTTCAATGCCCGAGTAGGATGCGGAAGGGCCAAGGTCCGCCCGTATTGGGAACAAAAAAGAATCCCAGCGCACGAGGACACGGCCGCATCTCGGCGGGCCCTCATGTGGGGAACGGCTCGCTACTAGTGAAAGATCTCCCTTTACGCCGATCGCCTAGCACGGGGTGTCTCGGCAGGGTGGCACCGAGCATTGGGGTTAACGGCGAGCGTCGTGGCCGGTGCTTCTATGACGACATGGCTGTTACAGCTGGGGGCTGGTGGGTTATTCTTAGGGGGCGGACTACGAGGTCGGCTACACAGCCTCGTGGGTGATCCCCAGGTTGGACTATGTAAGTGCCGAGCTCGTGGAGAATGCCACGGCTGAAAGGACCTGGATAGGGGTCGGGTGATCTATCTTTCAGCCCCAGCCTCCGTGACGCCGAAGCCTATATCAGGGACGGCCAAAGGAGTGGATGAAGCCCTCGACCTAGTGCTCGCAAGTAGGCATCCCCTAGAAAGTAAGAAAAAGGGGGGCTGAATAGGTTGGTGAGGTGCCGGCTGCCACCCCCGTGCCGTTTAGCCTAAAGGGAGTGGGAATACGGGGGTTGTGGAGGGTCTGCGGCACCCAGAAGGTGTGAGGACCGTTCTAAAGCTGGAGCAGCGTCTCTCAGTGGCAGGGAGGGTGTAGATAGGAAGTTAGGACGGAGGGGAAGTTTAATGGGTGGATCCCTTTCGCCGGAACCGCTTGGTTGGAATTCGAGGGGGATTGGCCGATCATACGGCGAATCCGGGCAGTGGATGAATTAAGAAGCCATGTCTAAGGGTCAAGATGGCGGGATTTTGGAGTAGGACACGCTCCATTTCCTCTTGTCTTGCTCTGGGGGAGTTCGCCCGCTCGTGGTCATATGTCACCCCAGCCATGGCTTGTAGAACGCGAGCAACAGCACGCGGACGGGAGGATACACCCCGTTGAAGGCGGAGGGAGTGCCCCGGGTGCTTGGGGAGCCAGAGGGTGTGCTGGATATCTGTATAATACGTGATGCCTACATTTTATTCGCCGCTACTCTAGGGACTCCTTTCTCTCTGCCAACGTGAACAGGAGGCATAGCCAAGACCGATGCCGGACACAACCTGGACAGGGAGACGCATGTGAGGACGTCACCTTTACTTGACCTAGAATACACACATCTTTGTTTCACAGGGCATATCTGTACCGCAAACTCTGCGTTACACGATAAAACGGTAGCAGACCGTTACTGGAGGGGTCCGTGGCGCAGAGCAGATATGCCAAGAAACAAAAGCCCCGGGAATAAGCCTCCACGACATTCCCCTCTCACCCGCATGCCCCATCTCAATACCACCTCCCATCTCGATATCCCAATACAACCCCGATATTCCTCCCCGTCTTACAAGGAACGGTCCGTACAGCTCAACACCCATACTACACAACCAAATGCCCTTTTGCCTCAGCTCACTCAGCTCATCCCGCCTATGCCTGCACACCCCCCCGGACGCCTCCTCTTCGCCTATCTAAACATATCTCCCCGAGAATGCACAGCCTGGCCGTATTAGAGACCCTTTAATATATGATTGCAGAGGGGAGGGGAGTGCGCGAAAGAACTACTCCCTTCCGGGGAAGGATACCGGGCGTTCCGGCGGTAGGGGGCAACGTGACGCTGCGTAGGTTGGGCTTACGCATCGTTGTAGGCATCGGCAATTGAAGATTCGGATCCTGGACAAATGGCATGCTCCCTTTTGTTTTTACACTTGGGGAAGAAACGAGTTGAAATGGCTGTCCGTGGAACATTAGCTGTATAGGAGGGTCTGGCTCCGGAAGCCTTCATCATCCTTGGGATATCGAGTGAATGACACTCTAGACATATCATTCCCCCACGAGGACATCTTGGCGCTTACTGCAGGTCTGGCCTTACACATCGAACGCAGTTCAACAGAACGTCGCCCGAAGTTACCGATAGCGCTTGCTGCGCTTACATCTACGACGATAGGGTTGGGTCAGCCGTGGGCCGTCCCGCAGGCGTAAAAGTACCGCGAAGCTCCGGATGGCGTCCTCTAGCGCCGGGTAGTCCCAGCAACGGAATGCCAACGTCGACTTCCCCGGCACGTTATCTACGGGGGCGCGATCTGGCCCAGGCAGATACGATGCCCTTGGCCATGTGCACTGCAGCCATCCCACACCCGGTATTCGCGGACCTGAATGGAGGCCCCTCTGAAGCGGCGCGTGACACGGTGCTAGGGGAAGGTATCCGGCGATGAACCTACCCGCCCGCGGTCATAAGAGGCTTACACGGGGTGCACGGCATGGCCCGCGGAACAGCGACCGAATCCTTCGTGGTTTAGAAAGGGAGAGAAGGGACCGCCACCCCCTTTCCGAGAGGATCCTACCTCGTGGAGTATTTGAGTAAGATGATAATGGGCGTACGGTCGTGGCGGTGGCCCAGCCGCGGTGGTACCCATAATCACGGCACGAGCTTTAGCGAGAATAGGGGCCGTCTGACCCGAGGTGCATCGTGCATTGCGGCGTATTCCATAATGCTCGCCAACAGAGCCGGGTTTTGGTCAGTGGAAACTGCGACCTCGCGTCTGTCCTCCGCGCCCATCTATACCCACGGACGGGATCGCCTCACTCAAGATCTCATATCCCCGGACATAAAGTACCTCGAAGCCAACCGGGTAAGCGTCTTCAACCCGAACTCTCAGGAACGAAAGGACTTGAATACCCCTGTCTCAAACTAATAAACCTCGCGCAAAGACCTCGCCTAACGGACCGCCCGGATCTCCGCCATCACCTCATCATCGTGGCCCCCGCTGAAAGCCCCATGACGTGCTGTCTCGGCCCCCCAGCCCTCTCGCCTCTCACAAGGTCCGGGGGGCGGGGGGAGGGGGCTGCTCTAAGATGGGGGGGTTATTTCTGTTTTGTGGAACGGTCGTACGGGGCCTTCGCTATCCCTCATCTAGTGGTTCGGAGGGGTTGTTACTTTGTAGGAGGGTATACGAAGCTCTTGCTCGTTGTGGATGCGGGATATGGGGTGGTGGTGTTCGGGTCAGCGATGAGTCAAGCGTCAGTTTCCCATGGCGATCTATTTTGGCGTTGTGTCCTCATGCCTCTATGAGGCGAGTGGCGTATGCGAGGCTCCAGGCAGGTATTGCATGTACGGAGGCTCCGCGGTTGCGTCCGGGAATATGAAGCAGAATAGGAGCACCGCTCATCGTGCCGTATCTGAGAATGCCATTGTTTAGTTAGCAGTGCAAGCTGACGTAGAGCAGGATGCCATATTTCACTGGGCCGCGTTTCGTCCCCGCCAGCCTTCCACGTCGCTGTGTTGGTGAGGTCTGTCGGTACAGTGGGCTGTCCTCAGTCTTCTAGTACGCCCTGTTTCAATCCCGGCTCTCTCTGGAGTATTCTGAAGTATCTGGCAGGGTGTCTGTATGAGGACATAAATATGAGCAGAGGGAAGGCGTCCATGCCATTGACGATGAAGAGGGCTGGATGCCGGGGGACGTGGACAACACATATTCCACCGGCCATTCTGGACTAGCTCGGGCTCATAACAGGAGGTAGAGCAAACTTGCCAGCGAGGAATTCGAAAGCCGGAGTTATCGCTATTCCCACCGCGGCTCTTCCCGCTCCAAAAGGATCAAAGCCGGTCATCCCACCATAAGGCAACGTACCCGCCATCCCGAGATACAGGTGAGATCTACTCTACCGTACCCGGCCCGGCCTGCTCATGCACCTGAACCAACGGCGCCAACGTAGAACGGACAGCGGCATGTCATCTTGCGCGCGACAGGCCCGGGCGAGTATCGTGTGAGACGGATCAGTCGGAAACACCCGGCAGAAAGGCGAAGAGCCAATGACTCCACCACGGGATTCCCACGATTCCTGCACGCTGCCGAGATCAGACCCGCCCGGCGGACACGAATGACTCCCGTATCAAACTCGCGAACCGGGTTCCAGGGCCACCCGGCCCGGTTGCAGACCGTTAGCATACCCTCCTCGTCCCACCGTGGCGTTTCATCCCGGTGAAGGCAGGCCGTCGGGAACAGAACATCCCCGGGCGGAGCTGTGCAACCGTTCACACGAATGGCAACCCGGAAAAGAACAGAATCCGCCCCCTTCACCGCCCTGCCATTCTTGGAGCTCCGGCGGATGACACGCGGCCTGACGAGCCTTCTGCATTCTGGGGAGATCGAATTCGTACCGGAAAACTGGTAGCGCGATAGGGACGATAGAATATCCGGGGTCGGGATGGGGCCGGCGACCGGGGGGCAATTTAGCCTGAAACAGGAGGACCCTTCACCGAGGTGTCGGTGGCTCCTCCTTCGATGACACCTCTGGCGGTGGGAATATTGCTCCAGCCGGAAGATCCAGTGGGAACTTGGATAGCATAGCCGGATGAGACCTTGGCTCGGAGTATCGTAGCACTGATGGTCCAACTAAGAAGAAAAAAATTTTTTTTTCTCTTGATCCTGGAGACGAGGGCCTGTTCTGGAAGGTCTGCGACGTGAGCGATAGAGGGGCCTTCCCCGGTGGAACTTAGATTGAAGTGGCTGGGTGTCTTGGGAAGGGAGGTCCGTATTGGATTTCCGTGCTGATGACGGATATCGAAGAATACGCGGATACGCTTCAGCGTTGTCTTACACAGCACGCCATACGGCCCGGTGCGGCAGGTGCAGCGCAGCCTAAAACTACCGGAGCCATTTGATCGTATCATCCGAGCATGCGGCGTTGCCAAGCATATGTGCAAGAAAGGCAACACCAGTAATCCAAAGAAATTGTCGTCTTTCGAAAAGAGCCCAAAAGCCAGGCTTCACACGCCCTCCCCTTCCATGAAGAACACCGACGAGCTGCACTGAGGCACGAGGCCGAGAGCCTCGAGGACAATGCATTGGTGCTCAGCCCGCCACGACAGCGCACCCTCCATTCCCCGTCAGATGACTGAACACTCCGGCCCCCGCGCCCCGATCTCCCGCGCCAGAAACCCGCCAGCCCCCAAAAATAATAATAATAATAAAAATAAAATAAAAACTCTCAGCCAGGATATCACAGATCCGGCAATCCCGTTTTGTCACACACACGAGCAAGCTCACCGCCAGATGCGAGACATGAGACGTCCCCTCCTCGGGAGTGATCGTGTGGTGCGGCGCGTGAAGCAAGGAGGCTATGGCCCATTTGCCTTTCCGTGGGGGCGGGTTGTGAAATTCCACCCCTTCGACCACGGGTGTTGTTGCTGCTCTCGGTATCAGGGAGGGTTGTTGTTTGAAATTGGAGGGTGTGATACGGCAAGCCACCCCCAACCGCGCCCAAAACCTCGTGCTGTAGGCGACAGGGCGGGACGGCCGCCACGTCACGGAGTGGCGGTCAGGAGGGATATCGTGAAAGGGAAAAAGGCTGCGGCGTGCGGGTGAAGCGTGATGGCTTCGCTGGCAAGAATCATGCCAGGGACTGCGGGAGATGACATGTCTGACATGTCCTGACTGAGAATGAAGAGGAAGTCGTATGAGATATCCGATAAAGCCCTCGTGAAGCATCGCATTCAGGCAAGGCACCCCGCCCATCCTGATTGGGACCTCTTGCTCCAACCCCCACTGAGAGATATTTCTCTTTCCGTCTGCCCAGCCTCCAACACCTTCCATATTCGTCTTAGACAAACAACGTGCCATCGCCAAACGTTTCCAGTCCTTGACCTTATTGCAGCACGAGACCATTGGGAAATGCCGTAGGAACTGCTCCCTCGCCACACGCCCACACGTGGTTCTCGACGTAAGGACATGGCCGAGAATTAAAACAACGTCCTGGGGTCTCGAACTGGACCTCCAGTGGCCAGATCAGGGAGGGACATGCAAGGAGGCACGCGCATGACCGCCGCTAACATTGCTGAGTGGACCAAGGAAGGAAATACCCCATGAGATCTGCGCCCAAAAAAAAAAACATTTCCGCGTGCGGACAGGATATCGAAGGCGATACTCGGTAAGAGAAACAAGTCATTTTAGTCGAGGAACCAGCTAAGGAATTCCGTTTGTTTGTTCTTTGTCCAAGAGTCCGTCACCCAGTTACCCCACTATCATGACAAGCTCCCCCCCTTCCGCCGCCGACTTACACGCGGGGTGGCGTAACGTCCCCCGCCAGGTTCCAAAAACCGGGGTCTCGATTCGCCGTCGCGACGCAAACTGACGTGCCGACGATCCTTTCGTCTAGAGTCCCCAATCACCTGCATTCCACTGCAGGACACGCTTCCGGCGGTGTTCTGCAGTCGACCGGGGGAGGGGAGCGTAAATGGCGCCCTACTGGGGGCGGGCTCCATCGTGATGCAAGGGGTGAGCTGCCATTCAACGCGCGAGCGGAGCATGGTGGGCTCGCGGCGGTTTGATTACCGTTGACGGGGGGAGGGAGACGGGGTTATGGTTTGAGGTGGTACAAGCATTGAGTGTGTCGTGTGTCCTCGAGGGGAAGGGGAGCTCAATTCCCGACCTCTCCCTAGGTGCAGCGAAAATATCCCCCCTTGCTTCGTTGTTTCCATCGTACCCTATCCTCCAGCTTCACGTTTGTACGTACTTGCGGAAGCTGCTTGGCACTGGGCAAATTGTGTGGAATGCCACAGCCAGAACAATGACGCAAACAGCCGCGGTATACATCACAATGGTCATTCACGGACGGAAGGCAAAATTGGCGGTCGAAAAGAGTATAACCAAGAAAGGGCAGTCCGGTGTGTGTTTGTGTGTGTTGCCGACGTCGCATATCCATCAACCCCCTCCCCGTTTTCCGCCTGCCCGGAAACAGCAACGAGAAACGGCCCAAATGGTACCGTATCTAGGCGGCCTTCCCGTTTCCACACGGCCCATCCTGACAGCAATTAAGGATTCCGCCGCATTGGGGCCGAAGCGGTCGGCTCTGAACGCGTCATGCCAGGGGGCAATAACACCGTAATTACGCTTGAAGAAAGCTCAACAGTGCTTCCCCGGAAAAGTCAATCTAAACCACGTGCCGGATAAAGTCTGCAGGTATCGGCTACCCCAGATTTACAATCTCGTGGCCTCATTTAAATTCCGGGCTGCTTAGACTCGTGTTGTTGGTAGATTGAGGCGCGAGGTCTACACGCCCCTGCTCTCTATTAGTCTTTCGGCGCTAGTCATTTTATTGGGGCGTGTTGGGGGAGGCATTCTCGTGATGGACCCGGCGGGAGGAGCTCCGTAATTGCGAGAAATAGTAGGAAGGGCTCCTTTCTTCCGCGTCCCGGTGAGTGTAAGGTTGTCTCGGACGGCGTCGTGCCGAAGCCCCGGACAGGGAATCATGTGGCCACCCCGGTGGATGGGACTCCGATATCTCCAGGAACGGAACATAGCCCTCCGTCACATACGGCCGCCTGACGACCCGGGCATTCCCTAACATCCTCGCAAGGCACCGCCACGACGCGTTCGACGTCGACAGAGTCCACTGCTACCACGGCCAATCCTCCCCAACGCCGCGGCACGCTCCGCAACCCAGCTCCCGCTCCTCTCACCCAATGACACCAAATTTCCATATCAGGAAGCTCGCGCGATGGAAGGATCGAGCTCATGGCCACGGGAGCGAAATAGCGCTGCGACCCACGCCTGAACCGCTCTCGGCACTTGGGCACCACCCAGACCCCGCTGGTGTAAAACGACTCTTTCCCGTCCTATGGGCGTTCCTCACGAGGTCAGGCGGCGGCGGACGTGGACACCGCCGATTCGAATCGCCGCCACACCTGGTGCGCTGTTTTTTTGTGTCGCACGCCCCTTGATCCAGGCACAAGACCCAGAAGAAAAAAACCGAGGGGCTGTGGATTGAGCGGGTGTATTAAGAAACGCCGAAACGGGTGGACCCATCACGCGGACGTCGAATTCGGCGCCATAGCGGCGGAAAAGCCGCGCTTTCTCGGGGCCCCGCACCGCTTCTCCAACTCAGATAGGCGCGAGGGGGAACAAAAACTGCTCCAAACTTCCGCTGTTATTCCACTTTGGAAAAGTGGTGCCTGGCAAAGCGGGTAAGTCATCTGGGCGCTTTTAAGGGCAGGTCATGTGAGAAGAATCCCCTCGGGTCCAAGGCCCGAGAGCGCTGGACCCGTTCTTTTATCCGGCGGCGCTCTCATTCGGCGGGGTAAATTCGGCGCCCAGCCGAGTGCATGGCCTCGCAATTACGAGGGCCTGGCGGGTGGCGAAGAGCGACAGTGTTTTGGGTGTCACTTGACGGCGGGAGTGCTGAGCTGGCACCGCTGGGTGCTGGTTCCCGGGGTTCATTGTTAAGGCGGATCGGGGGGCCCGCTGTCGATCGCATCGTGGCAAAGGGCGTTCCTGGATGATTGGTGCGCTAGCCGTCGTGTGTGAAAGGAAGGAAGGTGCGGTGTCTCATGACTGCGTGAGGCACATGTAACGTGTGTTAAGTTTGGATCTCGGTGGATGAAGCGGGTAAGACGTGCGAATGGCGGGCGGCGAAGTGAGAGCCGTTGGAGGGAAGAAGGGCCTTGAATGTTCTCGAGTTGGGCGCTGGCGGGAGGTTGAAGGGAGGTGTGGCAGACCAAGGTCCGGAGGTGCAGGGGTTCAGAACACAGGAGTGTGTCCTGCGCTACCCGTATCCGCGGCCTCCGCGCGTCACATCTCACAGCAGCAGGTTCGCGTGAAGATAAGTATCAAGTATCATGTAACGGAAACTGCAGAAGATGCATCATGTGCAGGGGCGACCGCGGAAGGGAGGAAATGTGAGATGTGACCTGTATAACGCGAGGTTCTCGGGGGTTGGGCCACTGTCTCCGGGACCGCGGAGCGGGCGGAGCCCCGGCGCCCGGGCACCGGATGGCCCCCACCACGGCGGCCATACGCCCTATAATTCCGGATCCTGATTCCCGAGATGCAAAGCAACCTACCTCGCATTTATCTCGGATTCTCTGACAAGTGGGAGAAAAAGCAACATCCTCCCCCTCCCATCATGTCCCCGAGGGTACCCCCAAGGCCACTTTCGTCTACCTGCGGGCACCCGCATCGAGTAGTCGTCCTTCAGCTCCGGGTACGCGCTGCTGGGTACAGTCTCGAAACCGCCGAGTGGTCGGGACCGCCAGACGCATGACGCCAGTCGCGTCCAGTGTCTGTATCGTCCCCAAGCATGCAGCGCCGTTTTACGTCTCGGGTTTATTCTCCGTTGCGAGTGCCTTTTTCAGCTCGGAGCATGAGACTAGACGTAGAAGAAGTAACGAGAAGAACCAAGCTCAGGGTGTGGTTACGAGCGGGGGCGGGGTTTAACGAGGACTGACCGGCTGAATCGTACATTGAGGGTGTCTCAGACCCCAGAAGCGGCCAGAAAAAGAAAGGTTGGTATCTGATAATTATACTTGGTGTCGGGACTATTATTTGTTGTTGCCAAAAGGAAGGAGACAGACAAACAAAGACGCGCTGCTCCTGAGGCTGGGCGAGGGAGCGCACCGTCAGGAGGGCGCCACGCTGCTGCGCCTGAATAGATCAGCCGTTGCCGCCGCTTGTTGCAGCTGGACGACACCGCGGAGAAGCGCGGAGCGGGCGTCCAGCGATGAGGTGCATAAAGGAGGGTTGACGAGCGCTCATCCCGCCACCCTTCTGCCAGGATGATTGAGCATGAAAACGGTGACGAGAATCGTCGTCCACCTTTCGAAATAGGTAATGGTTAAGTGGGAGGCAAACACCAGAAAAGCAAACATTCGCCTTCACCCACACCCCCCTTTCTTCCGCCACGGCTTTGCAGCGCCCTAAAACGGAGGCAGTCTGGGGCCGAAGCTTGTGAGATGCGTCTTTTCTCAGCGAGTGACCCCCATCAAGGGGAGAAGCCCTGTCACATCACATCCTCGACCCCCGCGCCCCAAACCGTCGCAGGGACCCTGAAATATCCCCACGATGCTCTTCAGGAGAATGCCCCATACGCCAAGTCCTGTCACCAGACTGCGCCGCGGCGCGGGATGAAATTCCCCTCAACGACCCGCAAATTGGGGGAAAAGTACATAACTTCCAAAGGGGAAGCTTTGGCGTGGCCCCCACTTACACCCTTCTCGGTCGGCCAATCAGTACCCCAGTCCTGGCGCCGGGGAAGGGCTTCCGGCGGCCGGCACCCGGTTTTGGGACAGCCCACATGAGTTTGCCCGTTTTGGCGGTTTCCTGGTTCTCTGGAGGAGGCGAGGAGCTCGCATCAATGCGAAATGCGAAAATCAATCTTCGCCGCTTGAATGCCCCTGCAGTGCGTGTTCGGCACGTGTGTTTTCCCATTCGGGTCATGCGGGGTCTTGGGACAGGGGATGCTCCGGCGGAGGGCCCCACGGTTGCCGGATAGCGTCACCGAGCTGAAGCCCCCAGAAGCGCAGAAACGAACGGAAGGGCCCACGTGAAGCTTCCTTCCCGCTCTCTGGACTGAGCGGTAGGAACACGGACGACCCAGCAACCTGGTGTTGTCGGCTTTATTCTCCGGACGGACAAATTAGCTCTGCGACAAGTCTTTTTTTGGGGGCCATCTTCCGCTTCCATCTGAGTTCTTAATTGTGAGCGTCGACGGTGGGAGTGGGATATGACTACTCGCATTCAGGCGGGAGCCTCTGCCCACCATGGCGGGCCTCCCAGTGTTTTGGCTCCCAGCCCACGGGGAGCCGGGGTTGGTGGTCATGTGTGCTTCAAGTGATTTCGTACATAGGTGGGCCGCCCCTGGTTATGGCTCCAGCTGGGAATCGTGGGCCCCAGATCCGAGTGCAAGTAAGTAAGAACGAATCAATGCGACATGGCTCGTATGGATTTTCTCTAGCCCCCACGACATGGAGAAGTTGAATTTCAAGATCATCATCAACCCGCTGGTAGGAAAATGCACTGCTGGCGCACGTGAGGCGTCAAAACGTTAGTCTCTCCCCTTGTATACCCACGCCCACCGAAAATGCCGCCGCTGGACCACATCGCCAGAAACCAAACCGGCGGGTCGCGGCAGGAGCCGTTACAACACCGCCTCACTGGAACGTTTTCTGCCCGATCCATCGCTCAACAATGCCCCAATCCCTCTCCACGACCGATGGAGCCGTAGCGTCCAACTTTCCACCGTCTTGGGACCTTCCTTCGTGAGAGAAGGGGCCCCTCGAATTTCCCTTCCCCACTGAAAGGATTCACACGCCTCCCCTCTTTTGGGTAGGTCGAGCAGAGACCATGATCGTGCCATCTTTTCCAGCTTTCTGGGTTTGCCCAGATAGCGTCCCTCGACCCCCTGTTCGGAAAGTCCTTTTGTCCTGTCCACGGGGTGCGAAAGGAATTTTTGGAAGGGAAAGAAGGGAGAAGGGGCGGTGGATCAACCCCCGGAGGCCTGGTTTTTTCTTCCCGTCCCTTGCACATCAACCCGCCAGCGCCGTACCCATGGGCCGAGCTTCGACACGTGATACGTTGCTTTGGGTCTACGTTGCGACGGGAGTGGGGGGTTACCAGGGGGAGGGTAAACGGGTTGGAGCGCGGTATCGCCATTACTAGATATCTTTCCCCCCCCTCGGGAATGCGATCTGTCATATTTTCTCTTTGTTGCTCTCCCGCTCGGAGGTGCCAGGCGCCCACTAGCCGGAGCTTTTCCCACTGACGCGCCGGGCAGGCAGTCAGTACGTATCTTGGTATTAACGGTCGAGTCACGTAATTTCCTTTGTTCGGGGCAAGTGTTTTGCCTCCCATTTTCCGCTCGAGAAAATGCATGTGGATGACCATGTCGGAGCCGCTCGCGGAGCCAATTTCTGGGACCCGGAGCCGACTGAGACTGCCATGGTGGCAACCTTCCGATACCCCCCGAGCGAAGAGGGAAATGATCTCGCGATTCGCCTGGGAGGGGTGTCAGTGGCTTCTAGATCCCTGACCCGGAAGACTCGCCTGCCTCCCGCGGACCCGGCATCCAGCGTTTTGGGACGGCGGGGGACCCATCGCATCGACGTTCCTGGGAGTGTCTAGGGGAAGGGACTCGGGGGTTTGCCGAGCCGAGGGTGTTCGGAGGGCCGAGCGAATTGATCTTGCCTGTTTAGGGGGGGATCAGGATTATTGCAATATTTGTCAGTGTTTAGCGGCACCTTGATGGCGAAATACGCGGCAGAGGAGACCTCTTGGGCTGAATCCTGCGTTTCCTGAGAGAAAAGGAGCATGCAGTGCCTATTCTTTTCCTTTGGTTCCTGCATCAAGGTGACGTGCGTCTGGTGATGTATGCACCACAGGCTGAAAGACCGCAGAGGAAAAGCACTTGCACCGCGTTTCCTTCCCCAATATCAGCAAGAAGGGAGCTGCTGAGCACGAAGTAGTCTGCCCAACGGAGCGTTCCACCTTGAAGACCAACGGACACCCCTTATCGTTCCCTCAGGCTCAACGCACCGCGTCGCTTGGATCACTCCATCCTCCGGTGGGGGCATGGTGACCGGGGTCTAGACCTCGCGACGGTTTCTTCAGGGCGATCGGGGTGAAGTGGATCCCCTGAAGGTTCCATCACCACAGTCCTGGGAGCGCTACAAGGGCTGCGATTGGTGCGGGGGGGCATGGGTGGAGCTTCCGCGAACCAGCAGAGGGTCATTTGGCAAAGTGACGCGAGGACCCCCAGGGGCCTTCTCTCCCCAGTTCCCGGCCCTCGCGCCTTCCTCCGAGATGAGATTCCGAGTCTTTCTCCTGCCTCCGTATTGTCTCCATAATTCGGAGCTCCTGATTTGCTCGCCTTTCTTCTTTCTATCGGGGGCAGGAGATGGCCCCTGATATTGTGGCAGCGAGCCGCGCAGTCGGAAATCCTTTGGATTGGTGGATCCCCGCATTTCCGTCGCGACGGTCGCTGGGATTGACATCGCGTCTGCGAGTTATTTCTCCGTAAGAGGGGGGAAAAACGGGGGCTAGATTGGGATCATAAGGTTCGTCCCGGGCAGGTGGATGGATGGGGCTAGCCCTGAGGAGCTGCCCGCTGCTACTTTCTCCGCGCCGACCTTCCCCGAGTGCCAAACCGGATCTGGGGAACGTCCAGCCTCGGGAGGAATCTGGGGTAATGCCGAGGCGGGTTTCCTATTGAACGGACGATTCCGGCGAGTCTCACCGATGGTGTGATGAGTGTCGGGCAGAATCGCAATGCTCGCGTCTTGCTCAGGACTTGGATTGTCACTCCGCAGTTCGGGCAAGTCCCGTTCCTGAATCCCCAGCTGCAGGGGTTAAATGGCTTCCACTACCGACATGCGCACCCGAGGTCCTTGGCCTCGGCCTTCCGGCTCGCAAGATTGTACAGGTTTATCAATTACTGTATAGGAGGGAAACCAATGGTCTGAAGGAATGGGAGTTACGGTAGACAATGCGATATGATGATACTCAAATGTGCCAGGAACGAGCCGAGGCTCACCGGTCAAAATGTCTTCGTCCATTGCCGCGAGACAGACCGACAGACCGGGGTAGTGTGCATTTGGCATTTTGATGGCGCTGGAACATCGCGAGGTGGAAAAACGAAAGCCGCCCTGTGTTCCAAGGAAGCGGATGGCGGTGTCTCAAAGGTAGGATCGGAACACATGCATCAAATCGGGATCGCCTCAGAGACATTTGGGATAGGCAGTATGTACGCACTCTTCCCCAGGATCGGACGAGAGACGGCAGACATCGTATCATTTCCTTTCGGCCGGGAAATGAACTCCACGACGTGGACCAGAAACAGATTCTCACTGAAGTCAACCACCCCTCTGCACCATCAGATCCCGCGTCTGGTTCATTGGGTGACTTGAGGGGGAAACTTCGTCTCAGAAAAGGCTGGGGTGAAAGACCATGGCGCCTATTTGCTTTGTTTGGCGCGGGCCCGGCCTCCTGCTTCCCCGGGGGCCACAGCCAGTCACCTGGTGGTGAGACACGAACCAATCCTCCCCGCTGGCAACTGCCGGCGTCGGGCCAGGATGAAAATACGGGACGGTGTTAGTCATTCAGTACAACCCTGTCTGACAATGTCGTCGTCATTGTGGCCCCGTCTGAGCATCACACGAGGAACGGCCGACTGGATTACCAGAATACTCCTTGCATCGTGGCAAGCCCTTCTGGGGAAGGATGCGCCCCCGGCGCTGCTCAATCTGGGGAAATGGGGCGAGCCCGGCAGGGTGACTCGGGGGAAAGGAACCCCGGTTTGCTGCGAATGCCGGGCCATTGTGGCCAAACAGTCATCACCACTATCACGCTCAATTTTCGCTGGGATGTCCGGCCCCTTCCTCCTGGTCCGACTCCCTGCCTCGGGTAATTGACCACCGGCTAGAGCGAAAGCCGGGGTTGCGGGGCGAAGGCATTGACGACCGGTCAGGTGGTGGCATTAGCGGGCGAATCACTGTCTTCCGTGACCTCAGCGCCGTGCCCGTCACTGCGCTGAGGTCGATGCGCTGACTCCAAGGCAGCAGCGCCGTGAATAGCCTGCATTAGGTCGTCACGTTCTGTGACGTAGCAGCTCGGCGCCTGACGATGCTTGCTCAAGGTTTTTTTTTTTTTTTTTGCAGGCGACGGCTTCGGTATTATTGTGGAGTTATAGGAGGGCCGGCGCCTATAATCACGAGGTCATCTGCCCTGCTGGGGCTGACGCTGCTGAGCGAAATTCAACCATTCACCGTGCTGTGATGTGGAAGGCGCAGGGGCGGCGGTGCTCGCGGCGGGAGGACATTGCCTCTGATTCGGCTCTCACAGAAGCCTTTTCGACGAATCACCCCCAGCTCATTTTATTATTGTCTTTTGCAAAAGTGATATGGCGGGGTGTTGGTCCTGCTGACGATTGAATGTCGAATCAACCCGCCGTCCAAGTGCCCAGTGACTACTCGGTGCGGCGAGCGAGGAATCCGCTGATTATCATCGCGTCGCCTTCCTTTGTTGGCTCGCGGACAGACGAATGCGGCCTGGATCCAACCCGTGATCCGCCTTGCACCCAGCCAAGGAGGCCCATTGGAATGCATAATGATGAAGCTGCCAGGATGGGGATGTGACTCCGTGGGTCGGCTCTCCATTCCTCAGGGCCAACGGCGCATGTTTGCTGGAAATGAAGGGTATTATGCCCGCCAGTCACCTGCTCCTGCCACGAGCCCTGTTGCGCCTAAACCCAGGTGTTCCCTCCCCCAAACTATACTCCCTCTCGCGGAGTGACAGCTTTTCTGCAAACCTTTTCTCTTGACCGTGGTCAGGAATCGTCAGACCCGTGTCCTGTGGCCGCTTGCCCGTACTCGCAACAACGGGCTCGTGCGACGGGGTTTCGGCGCAATACGTCGTTTCGTCCCGAATCCCGTGAGCGTCCCGCTGGGGAAACGAGAGCCCCAAGTGGCTCGGTACCCCACCCGCGGTTCCCCGCTCGGAGTGACCACCCAAAAATGACGCTTTCGGTTTTTTTAACTTAGGTGACCGTTTTTTAAACCGTAACCGCCGCTTGGCCGAAAGGGGCGTTTACCTTCTCTTCCCAAAGAGGCAATAGGACCCTCCGCATTGAGAATCTGGGAGCCACCGCCGGTTTACGGAAGACAGTGGCAGTAAGCATTCCTCCTCAGTGACAGGGCAATCGAGATGTCTTCCGCTGCCGAGCCGTCTAACTCTTCGGCCTTTCCTTCTTGTTCCATCCGCTGGTCAGGCGACTGGTTACTGTTCCCATTTGCTCGTAAAGCAGACCTCGCCACAGCGGAGAGAGGCTCGTCGGGAGGTCGAGCCGGCGAAATGAACTCTCTGGCAGGCACCGAGGCTCTCAATTTGCGGGAACCGTCAGGCGCGTCCACGTGCCAGGCGGGACGGAGAAGCCGCCACAAATCCCGGCACATCACAATCACAGTGCTGGCCGTTACGGTTCGGTAATGTTCCAATGTATGAATAACCGTGGGGTGGGTCGTGACTTCTGTGTCCGCACACCCCCAGACAACTCACCCCTCCTTCCTTTCGAGCCACACCCCCAAGTGAACTTTCCCTTCCGAGGCACCCCTCCCCTGTTGCGGCCAGAACACACCCCCACCCCACCCCTCCCAGAAGCACACCGCGAATTGCCCACTAGCAGAATCCCCAGTCGGCTTCTCCATCCAAAGATGATAACTAACCTCCCACCCCCCATACTCGCTCTCGTCTCTTCTCCCTCAACCCACATACAGCAATCCCATAATTCCACCACCAGGATACCCGCTCACGCCGCATTTTGCACATCTCACTAATAGGAATCACTGTTTTGAGGTTTCTACCAGACCAGTGATCTGAACTGCCCTACCTCACCGTTCCACGATCCTCAGCGACGTCGTCTACTACAAACGACCCGGCCCGGCGACTACCGGGCGACGCCGGCCGATAGCCTCAACCGCACCAATTTTCGGAATTGTCTGCTTTGGCGCCGCTCTTCCTATCCTGGGAGACCTTTAATCGATTGATCGAGCGCGCCCGATCCCCACGATTCTTTCAACGCTCACCCTTACCGACGCCGAGAATCAGTGTGCTGCTCGGACATTTGAGCAGTCCAAGCCCGGCGCCATGCCCTTCCAATTAGACACCCCAGTCCTTACCGTGGACAAAGGGATAATACACAAGGTCGACGCCAACAACCCGCAGAACCTTTTCAGCATGTGGACTGGTGAGTACATAGTCCCTAATTAGTCTGACGCCCAGGGATCCTAACCATTCGCAGTCTTCTCAAAATGTGCCGACTCAGTCCAGAATGGACGGAGGCTAGAATACATGTGCTGGCGCTACTGGAACCGGGAAACCATCCGCAGCGAGCAGCCTGAAGCGGCCACAGCACCCGCAGCGATGCAAAAACCCAAGGACATTCCCTCCACTAACACTTCGGTGCCCGACTTGCCCCAGCTGTCCAAGAGCGTCGACTCGGCTCCTGATGAGGAGGCGGTCGAGTCTACAGCCGAGTCAGATCCTGTCGACATCCGCCCTAGGATACTACGGCAAGATTCATGCTTGAGCAGGAGAGACAAGAGCCCGCGGTCCGATGACTTTGAGAAGCTGTTCGTGTCGATCCTTAAGGAGGAACAGCCGCTGCTCCCCTCGCCCGCGCCCCGGCAATCTACGGTATCTGCCGACCTTCAGAGGTCAGGGTCCACCACTACCGAGGAGTCGGCCAACACCTTTGAGGAGGGCTCCGAAGTCTCCCAGCCGTCTCCCGACGCCCAATTCCCCCAGACCACCGTCATCCGTGGCTTCTCCCCCGCGACGATCACAGTTGAGCAACCGCCCAAGACCACCGACAGCCCAGCCTCCCCTGCCAAGGAGGCCCCCGCGCCTCCCCAGAAGCAGACGGGCACCTTCATCTGTGGTGCGTCCACATCGTCTAGCGACCAACTGAGCCTCCCGCCGAAGAAGTCTGTCGCGACCAAGCCGAGGCAACCAGTCTTCCAGATAGGAACCTCGGGCTCCTCTGAAGAGGAGAGCTCCATGAGGGAAAGTCTCCAGAAGCCACGATCTGCTACCTTCCTCAATCAGAGGAGACAATCCCAACAACTCCCCACGACAGCCTCGCCTGAGGACTCTGCCATCGCCGACGACTCCGAAACCGACTTCGATGAGAGCGCCATCGACGACGACGAGGACGACTCGGACTGGGAGGACTCCGACGAGGCCAGCGGCCAACCAAGCATCGACGACAAGACGTACTTCAAGCGCGTGGACTCGTCTGCTAATCTCGTCTCTCGCCGGTCACTCCTCACTCTGGGGCTCGAGGCCAACGAGAGGCAACGGCGGCTCGGTAACATCACGTCTCACTCGACCTCAGCCATCCACCGCCCTAGGGCAGTGCAGAACGTGCAGGGCGTGGAGCAGGCGGTGGCGGAATCTCCCAACGACTCGGACGACTCGCCTCTTATGATGAAAGGTACCCGCCAGGGTCCTCTCAAGCCCATTAGGGAAGCGCCTAGGACGGCCGCGCAGCCCATCATGACGCAGGGCCCCTCGGGCCACTATCAGGCGGCGCTGTCTCCACGGACCACGAGGCGGCACATGCTCGCGACGGAGCTCACCGAGTCCCTCCGCCGCCATCTGCTTTGGGAGCGCCAACAGAAGTCGTCGACGGCTAACGCCGTGCTCAAGCGGAGACACACGTCGCATGATGTCGCCAACCTAAAGCAGTACCCCGAGCGGCCGTACATGAATCAGGCGGAAGACGCCAACTCGAGCAGCTGGAACCAGTACTTTGCGAAGGAGGCATTCAACGGATATCATTCTAAGGGGTGGTAATTGGAGCTACGACTTGTCGGCCACGGCCGTGTATTATTACGGGAACACTTCTTTTCGGCGCATAGGCGGACACCACAACCGCCTACACCATTCTTACCATAGCGATGCGCGACTGTCACTTTTGGACGTTTTTTCCACATGCACGATACGGCGTTGGCCAAACATCATGATACCATGGTCTGCTTTTATTTACTTTTGGATTACTACTACCATTCATGTCTTGCTACACGGGATCTCGGCTTTATTCTGGTCATATGACTGGAATGTATTGTATGTTTACGGTGGAAGACGAACCATATTATGAGGGCAACCTCGGGCTTGGCTCGGAGAGGAGAAGTGAAAAGCTAGGAAGATAAAAGCGGGGATGAGGGGACGAGAAGTGGGAAAAGCGGGGAGGGGAAAAGAAAAGATAAAAACATTTGGTAAAAGGCACCCGAAGAGCGAGTCGCAAAAAACATGAATAAAACATCATGAAGAACATATTATGCAGCACTTTCTTGTTTGGTGACATTGGTTATGCGCCGGATCGCAAGATGCATTATAACGTGGATGGGAGTTGAGGCTGGGGGTAGGACAGGCCACCGCCCCTTTTGCGCGGCTAGTCAGTCGTATGAGGGTGGTGGCTTGCCAGGAACGGGCAGCTAGCGGGCGTGGGTCCCCACCAGGTTTAGCGTGCCCCGTGATCCAGAACAAAGCCGTGATGAGGCCGCGCATTTCCCCGTACGTAGTTCAGGCCCGACCTGATACCCACATCACAAGGGCATTACGAGAATTTTGCCGTCTTAGGGCAATGGTTCCAAACTAATGAGCGGAGCGTGGGTGCTCATGAACGAGCATTTAGTAGGATATTTTTGGGGGTGAAGTCTCGGTTCGGCCGTCACTCGGAAGGGAGGACCGATACTGCGGGGATTGGGGCTTTTCCTGGTTTCTCGGGAGGGGTGGCTGGCTTTTTAGTGGGACCCCGATAGTGGGGAGCGCCTTATCTGGCCCGTGGACCATCTATATGCGCGGCAAAGTCAGGGCGTGAGGATTGATGGCCTCTTGAGAAAGAGATGGATATTGAGGGGTATTTGTGGGGGTCGAGAGACGGATTACGAGAGCCTGATGCTATATTTGCGGGAGGTATGAGTTAAGGGATAAATTGTGGTATATCTGTGGGATCATATGCATGTCGCACAAAATCCGGCATCCTGGAATGGGGTTTGTGGGAATTGCTCCCGAAATGACGACGTCGCTTCAAAAACACGTTATAATGGGCTGCAGAGGATTGGTGGGATTTACAGGTGCCATCTTCTCAATCACAGACCTCATCGTCGCAACCGCTCCCCTGGAACGACATCCGCCTGACGTCCCACTTCCGCCGGACTGGGCGTCCGCGGCGTAACAGCGCAGCTCCCAGGGCGCCTTCCCGTGTGGCTACACCCCATCTGAGAACCGGATATCTCATGAGAACAAGCTCATATCGTCATTTGTATCATCATTAATCCCATAGATGAGGCTCTATAAGTACGGGGTGGAAGGGGGATTTTCGGCGCCTTCTAGGGCAAGATTATTTCGGACGGGATTTGGTGCAATGCCTGAGTGGCAGCAACCCCCCTGATTCCGTGGCTGAGGTTTCCATGTCGTCATTGTGGAGTTGGCGGCGACTCGGCCCTGTCGCAGTCCCCGGGCAGCGACTGTGCCCATCTGAAGGGGGTTTGTATGTGGAATTGCTTGTAAAGGATTTTGGAATACGGATTACTACCGAATCTGTGACTTACGAACCCGCCTTTTTCGACCACCTGATGGTGCTGACAGTGGATTCTCATGGTCGTCGATACCTGCCCGATGCACTATCCGTATGCGCATTTCTGCGACGGCCGATCCAATCCTTACGCCCCCCCTCTTCCAACACAATAATAAGCGTAGGAATTGGGTCATCGGACTATACATCTGCTTCCGATCCAGGATCTTCGTTCGGGCACACCCCCGAGCTTTTCATCGGACGAGAGGGTGGATTGTACCCTGCGTTGGAGGGAAGGGAGGGAAGGGGGTAATCCGCCAATGGAAGATGTCTCTCACAGGCGATGGCGACAGCCGATCGGGCTTCCGCTCTCGATCTCCCCAATGCTGGATTTACGGAGCTCAATTGGTTCAGGCGTACTGTTCGCAGCCCTTCTGGCACCAAATGTCTCCCCAATTGTGAGCAATCTCTCATCCTGACGAGCATCCATCGTAATGCCCCTCGCCTCGTATCGCCCGCCTTGCCAAAAACGGTCACATGGCAATTGGACATTTCACGAGTGAAATCTGGCCCCCCCGAGGCAATTCGAACCCGACGATTCCCGGCAGTTACCACGTTACTTCCCCCCTCAGGGGGTAAACACCTCTGAAGTGTGAAAAGACCGCCCGGGGACGGACTGGTATTTTTCCCAACGTGACCATCGCATGGCCCTGAGGATCCCCGCTCCGCCCTGATCGCCGTCGCCACCGGCTCGCATCCGCGGCTTGGGGAGTCACGAGGCGAGCAAATCTGGGGGAGCGGAGAGGGTGTCTCAATGCCGCCATTCTTTCCCTCTCCATCTCCGTCATTTCCCGCTAGGGGGTTCGTTTGGGGTTTGGTCCCGTGGCTCCGGATAGGGAGATCGGGAGACAAAGTTCGGCTAATTTGGGATGGTGGATGGGCCAAGTCCTCCTTGGGGCACAATTTTTTTCCGCGTCCGGGGATTCTTCGTGATGCTTGTTCTCATACCGGGGGATGGGGTGGGTGGCGGTGACGTCGAGGGGAGGGACCCTGGATGGACTTCGGATCTTAGGGCTGACTGGCGTGTTGGCGACGTACCTGGTGCGCAAGACGCAACTGTTGTGTCCAGCTGGCATGTTGCAATCAAGTACAGAACCTAATGTGGCAACAAACGGTGGCCAGAACAGAATGAAAGGCGCTTGACGAAGCTATCGGCCACCGTTCTCAGCCTCCCTGAGTTTGGGAGATGCCAATCCTTCCTCACAGATAGGCATGCCGTGCTTCCGGGACGTCCCGTTCGACGTGTTGATCGCAGGCTCAGCGTTGTTACAGCGGACAGTCGGAGCTTCGCCCGTGTGAGTAAATGCTCCATCTGCGCTCTACGTTCCCAAATTGACGCACCGATATTCCCGCATTGGCGGTCTCCAAAACAACACGGCCTGTCTTGCATGAAGTCCACCTCATCCACTCGCAAAACCACAGGCTGACGTCCGTTTTGCTCTCACCGCTGCTCTCGGCATGGGGAAGGACCCACAGCGGGGTTCTGTCATTCACCCCGCGCTCCCTCTCAAGGCAGCTATTCACCACTCACTTGTTTCCGCCACGCCTCGAGGCCCTGAGACGAGCGGGGGTGAAGCGAGCCACCACTCGCTGCCCCGGTACCAGCACGGGCAGCGCTCGGTTGAGAAAAAAACCGTTGAGCGCATCACGAGTGACTCACGAAGGGGCGTGAGCTTGGTGGGACATGCAGCACATGTGTCAGGTGTTTGGCCACGCGCCGCCTGGTACCAATTGATGGCCGAGTGCGGGGCCGGCTCAGGCCGCGCCTTGGTACGGGGCAGACGTGGAGCGACGGCACTGGCATCATTTTGCCAGCCTCCCTCCCCCGCTGAGCCATGCTTGCCTTTCATTGCACGTTGTCAAAGCCATCAACCCCCGCCGTGGACTGGGTATCAATGAGCCACACAACACGGCCCATTAGGCCCTGTCATTCCCACCCTGTGCAACAACCTAGAGCACTCCCGCCTTCTGATCCCAGGTCCTGGGACCTTCAGAACTTGTGTTAGTTGTACGATGCAGTGCTGTCTTTCTGCTCCACGCCCCCCTCCATCTCGGCTGCAGAGCAAGCTGGTGGCACACGTAGCAGGTCTGGTGGGCAGTTATGCGCTCACCGCCTCTTCCTGGGCACGCGGGCGCATTTTGAAGAGGGCGATGGGGCGTCTCCTCATCCGCGGATGCAGGTGCCCGATAAGTAATACTACTGTATCGTGCGAGGTGACGTTTGTGCGATGCTATCTGTTTTGGGCTCTCACTTCAGCCCTGTCTCCTGGTCTTAAGCTTCTCCGTATCCTGGTTGACTTGCATCGTAGCTAAGGCGCAGCCGATCGGCGTCTTGCTCAAGGCCCGGGGAGGGCGGCCCTGGTGCGGGGCAGAAGCCGCAGTTCGACCTGGCCATGACAACGGCCGCTGGAATACGACATGCGGCCCCAAGACGCGGTGTTTACTTGGCCGCATGGCATATTCCTCTAGCCCCATGGCCAACTTAACGGCCGTGCTTATTCACAGTGGTGATTTTGTAAGTCAGACCCTTTGCTGTCGATCCAAAAGTTTTCGACGTTTGGATTACATATTACGAGTTGTATTCGGCATCGAATGCGCTTGCAAACACTTCTTCCACCAAGGAGCTGAGTTCCCTTTATCGAAGGCGAGTTCGCATGTCCGAGGAACAATACCGTCCCACACACCTCGCGTTCCGGAAACTAACGGAACAACACGCCGAAGCACTCCGTTCATATGGAGAACGTAAACGAGACCGTGGATGGGATCAAAAGGTGCACAGTCTGTGAAAATGCTGGTACGTACCGTAGAGCCACACTTGTGCCGACCTGTGGCGAAAAGAGTGGCGCACCGGATATCCTGCGTCAGACCCAGATTCTTCACGGTGGTCGAAAAAGGCTTAGCGCCCTTGGCTAGACAAAACCTGAGCCGACACACGCCCGACCCACGTTAAACGGACGACTCTCTCCGAGAATAATGCCAGCGGCGCGGACAGCCTGTCAAACTTCAACAAGACGCAGTCCCGTTAATTCCCCAGTTTCCACACCGACGCCAAATCGCAAGCGTAGAAAAAGCCATTGACCCAACAGAGGCTAGCTTGCTGGGCCCCTCTTTCCTATTCTCACTCCCTCTTTTCTCCCTCCCCGCCATCGAAGCGACCAGGCCTCCACTCCAAAATGTCCCTCCCTCCACCCGGAAATCACCGAATTCCCGAGAGAGCCAACGGGGAGGGCGATATTACTCCACAGCGTTTTCCGATCCCCGGTTTTCAAGGGCCGGATCGAGCCCTGGGCCATGAGTGGAACGGCTATTGGTCCGAGAGCTGCGGCGCATGACGGATATGTGGGGCAGACATCCGTGAAGCCCGCTAATGCCGCCACAAGGGTATTGTTGGCGCCTCAGGCGAAGATTCAAGGGGTCTAGACTCGCGGTGACGTTCCAGAGGTTCACCGTGTAGCTGGTGGTCGAGCAATCGCGCGGAGCCTGCTGCAGCTCGCATGGCGAACTGGACGAAGGTGACGCGCCGCTATTCGACTTAGCCCGCTCACGCACTTGTGGCGCGTATCCATGTGGAACCCATCTACACCCAGACAGGGGGCGAAACGGCGTACGTTCAGGCCCCGGGAATACCGCGGCCGCTCCGCCCTCGGAACATCTTTCGGCGCGTTGAATCGAAATTGCAAGCCCTTCATGTCTCCCTTCCCACCGGAAGTGGAGCTGAGGTCCTTTTTTTTTTCGAGAAGCCCCGAATGAGAAGAACTACGCCTATTCGGGACATGCGCGCGCTGTCTGATTGGCTGGGATGTGGAGTGAGGCCTTCCAGAAGCCTTTCCCCACCGGGGCGGCTATGAGTTTTCCCGCAAAGAGGCGCCCAAGGAAAGCCTCGGAGCCTATATTTCCGAGCTTTATGCGACGCTTTTAAGGGGCTGGATGTGGAGGTGTTGAGAGCCTAAGGGAGTGGCTTTAGGCAGTGGCATCTCGGTCTACTTCGTGACAGGGTTTTACGGAGCCTGACAATACAGCATTCGCAGGCGCTGCAGAATTTTGGCGACGCTATAATAGCGTTTTCTCCTCGCCCAGAGGCGCGCTATTGCGGCGATGTGTGCGCACCTTCTCTTTTCTCAGTCGGGCCGGACTGTCAGTGGCCCCTTTAGAGGCTTTTTTGGGCCGGCTCAGTGCGGAGCATGGCGAAACCCTGATATGCGGTGTGTTTGAACGTGGCTCCTGGCACGCGACATCCCTCTTCAATCACGAGGGAGAGAGGGAGCTTCAGGGTCCAAACTCTAACCTCGGCGTCTCCGCACAAAACGCGGGGAAGCACACAAAGAGAGGTGCCCATCCGGCAGCCACCGTGGCGTTCAGCGACGTCACGTCCTAACGCCTCACTAAGACAAGACTCGGGGCCAGAAGAGCGTTAGAAGCCTGTCTTATATGTTAGGGCCGTGTGGCGTTCGACGAAATTCGCCCTTCCCCGGGCTGACGGAGGTGTCGCCGCCATAGCGCATGATCAGCTATCCGGGTGTAAACTCTATTTGGCTGGAACAATGGCGATGGCGTCTGGCGCGCATACATGATGCGCAAGGCGGCTGTTGCAGGTGAGAGAAACGGGGGCGTGTTGGCTTGTTGAAACTGCGCTGAGGGCGTAGGGGATATGGCTGACACGAACGGTGCGGTGATATTGCGGGTTTCGTGGGAGTATGTGGCGTTTTGGACATGCTACACCAAGCTTGAGATTTTCGGAGGAGCTTTCCGGATTGGGGTTCCATACTAGTGCTCGGCGGAACGGGGGCGGTACTGCGGCGGATTGCAGGGACTGTTGATAGGGCAGCCTAAGGGAAGACTCGGTAGATGCCCTGACATCTGTCAAACCCTCGACGCCTTCGGGAAGAGACTGAGTCAGTTTGCAGTCGATACCACCTCCCCCTCAGCTCACGCCTCCCAGCAAGATTGTTTGACTTGTCCCTTAGATGTCGGACTTGTCGGACTTGCATGGCTCCGGGGGTGCGGATCACATGTCCCAGAGGATCCGGGGTGCATGACCGCATGGCAAGCGGGTGGCAGTGGGGCTGTCCTCCAAATCCGTTGTCTCGGTCCGGACGTTTGCCCGGGGGTGGGTGGGTACGACAGTGCCGCTACATGATGCAGTGCGATGTAAATCGGTGTTGGTGGTCGCCTGCGTGACGAGGGTAGGCATTTTCAAGTGGGCGTTAGCGCAAGTGTTTTCCGAGGTAGGCTTGTACGGGAGAGTTCTACGCATAGATCCAAGAGGAGATGGCCTGGAGTTGGTAAGAGTCTCCTATCTATGCTGAGCCCGTGATCGAGCAAAAACTGCTGGTCGTAGACACCCTCTCACGCTATCCTGCATGGCCAAGACACCTGCAATGTCCTCGCCTCCTGCTTGTCTCGCCGCGACGTACTTTGCTACTGAACGCTCCAAGCAACCCGGCTGGTCTTTCGGGGTTGTGTAGCTGGCTAGGTTGGTTGAAAGTAGCGGGGTTTGTCGGTGCTAGGACCATGCCAGCGGTGGCTGACTCCGACAAGACGGGTCCGAGCAACCGGCTCGACTTCGGCATCACGGCCCCACCCCGGTGCAGGGCCGAACGTCCCCGGGTCTGCGACGCCGAGTCGGTGCCGGCGCTGCAGTATACAGACACGCCGTAGCATTAGGGCCATCCTCGCGCTCCAGGATCTGCAGTCATGATAACAGGCCTCTGGAGTTCTCGCTTATGGCTCTCGTGCTCGTTACCTGCGTCTATCGTCTCACCAGTGCCTTGCAGAGCTAACCGAGAGACACCGTATAGGCGGGCCTTTCAAACGGTAGCGTGTCTCAGTCTGGGCATGTGCACGGCGTCACTTTCGCGTTTGGCGCAAATACTCTACGCGCATTTACTTTCCTCCACCGTCTGCATTCCCGGTATTAGCAGAGAACATCAACGGCATAACTGACGTTTCGGCTCTTAGCCCTGAATCGGTATCACCGGCCCTCGCGCGTAACCGCAACTCGCTCATTCCATTCTGCTCTCGGGCCTAAGGAGCTATCACGGGCGTTCCCAGCCTCGGAGGATCTATCCTTGCCTTGGGCGAAGGGAAGAGACGGCCCGTCTCGGCGAGCTGAACGGAGCAGTCGGATCACCGTGTCGCGGTGCATCTCGTTTCAAAACGGTCTCGGGAAATTGCGCGCTTGACCCATCCCTTCGGGTCTACATGCTGTTTCCGTCTCAACATCAAGCGAGACAGAGCTTCAAGGTGTCGACGTTCTCTTACCCAGCATCGTGACCTTGTCCGGAGAGCAACGCTGACGAGCGCTAACCGAGCCGTCCGCCCGCTCAACCACGAGCAGACAAATTCTGGTGCGCCGTAACCCATTCCCGACTTCCCCGAAGCGAGTTGTCCCAACCAACACCTATTAAGAGGAGCGATATGCCCATCCCGCCCCTCCATCTCCTGTCGGGCCGAAAACGGACGCGACTGCCCAACAGTAGGAGTGGGTGTCTCCGTCGTTTCGTAATCCCTTTCCGGAGCCTCACCTACTATGTGGTTCCAACCCGTCATTCACCCGCCCGCCTCAGGCAAAAAAGAGGTGGGCGTGAGAACCGATCTTCCCGACTGCCGGTAAATCAATAGCGCAACCAGAAACTCAAGCCCCCAATATTCCCTAATCCGTTCCAGCGTCCCAGGGTTCGACGGCGGAAGAATGGCGCCTGACCGGTGGCGGAACTCCCTTCGTACTATGACTGATCGAGGTTGCATTGGGAATCCTCTTACGGGTGACGAATCAGAGGAGAAAAGGAAGGGGGGTGCAAATGACCGTATTCTGGAACGGCGGAAGAATGCAGCCAAGGCTCCCCTAGGTGTGGCAACGGAGTGTCGCACGTGGACCGGTTGTATGAGAGGTGAGACGGAAACAGCAAGGGTATTCGCCCTCCCTCTCATTCACCGGTGTGGGGCTCCCGGAAAGGGACCGGTGGGGCCGGTGGATGGACGAATGGAAGGCGGTCCGGCGGCGAGCGCCTTCGGCCGATGTCCCGGAGCGCGGGTCAACTGGCGGGTCGAAACAATTTCGCTTCCGCCGTTCTGACTCCTGACCTCCCTCAAGCCAGAGGGCTTTCAGCGGAGCTACTACAGTAATACTGTCCGTCTCGTTCGCCCGGAGCCCCCCTCCCTCCCCCCGAGAGCCGGCCGCGTCCGTGCGCGGCGTGCAAGTCCGATTCGATGACACAGCCCCTGTGAACTGGGCGCTCACATCCGAGCGTTTGGCACGCTTCTCGCTGGATCCGAGCGCCCGCGCCTCTTATAAGCAATTATTAAAACGTGCCAAAACCCAAATTTCCCAAACCGCCAAGCCCAAGAGCAGGCCGTGACTTGGACTCTCTCTGTGCGTGTAATATGATGTGGAATGAAACGATGAAGGGTTCTGGGGCGTGTGGGTAGAGATCTCCGTGATGGAAGGAGACCTTCTGTGTTTGGTCTGTGATCTGACATTGGATCCGACATTGGGGCGTGAGCCGCATTGTCCGTGAGGAGGCGTCAAGAGGTATCGAAAACGGAAGCAGCTCATCGGCGACGTTTCCGCCTCAGAACTGTGAATAGGGAGGAGGCGAGACGGGGTTCTCAGAACGGCCTCAGTATTAGTATGGTTTCTGTATCCATCGGCGGGCTGAACCTGCATGTTGCGCCTTGTCGATATTGGTTGAAGCCGTCAACTCTTCGTGTGTCCGCTGCATCCCAGGACACGGCGACGGGAGCTTCGTTGGACATGTGTCCTTTGCTATCAAACCATATCACAGCTACTTTCCAGATGGTTCTCGCCTTTGCCTCTCAAGAGTGATGTGCCCGAGAGCACGCACACCAAATTTGGAACGCCTTGCACTCTTCAGCCTCACTTCGGCGTCGAGAAACCAGGCGAGCGCAGCTCCCGTCTCGGTAACGTATGCCTCTCCATTTCGGGAGATGACTGACTTGTTCGATCCCATTCTGTCAGGTCGGACGCCAGAAAAACCTCCAGACGACGCTTTAATGCGCTCGGCCACGGGGAATGCCCCCCGTATGCCCCGTCCGCGCTAACAGGGAACATCTTCTGGAAGGGCGAGGTGCCTGACCAGGGTAGAGGTGTTCAGCTCTCCTCGGGGTATCGGAAATGAGGCGTGCGCCTGCGTCGAGAACAGGGATGGTGTGTCCTATCCACATCCTGGAAAACGAGACAAGTGCGCACATGGAAGAGGCCGGGGAGCCAGGGATCGACGCCCGTCTACATCAGCAACCAAGGAATGAAATGAAGTGACAAAGGCCTTTCTGGTCCCTTGCTTCCCTGTCTGGGCGGACAAAGGAAACTCCTGTCCAAGGTCCATCGGGCGCGCCGACCACCAAAATTGCATCACACGGTCCAAAACCCCCGTCCCCACTAGTTTGGCCGGCCCCGTGGGGTCCCCGTACGGGACGGGCTAGCAGCGAGAGGACAGACACCCTGTCGCGTCCCAGACTCAGGGCGCGACGCGTTGACAGTGGACGGGATGGAGGGTCACGGACAAGGTCGTCGCACGTCCCAGGACCAGAGGTGACAGCTTTGGAATGGAAGCACATTCCCCAATCTGCCCGCCCGTCACAACTGCCCTCGCCGCAAACGGACAAGATGGGGGCTGTGCATTCCCCGCCTGCCACATGTGACCTCTATCCGTGGGGTCGCCCCTTCCAAAACTGTCCTCAGCACTGCGACGCGCCAACCAATCTTCAGCGGGAGGCGCCGACTTCTTCATGGGGAAGCACATGGCCCCCATGCCCACACCACCAACTCCGCTGCCCCTGTAACAGCGTCGAGAATAGAACACACATCTCGCCGCCCCCACTCGTGGATTGCAGGATTTCCAGCACCCTCTTCACAGCCCCCAGATCACACACGCATCATATTCTGCAAATCACGCCCGCAAAAAGGACTTAGGGGATTTTGTTTCTGCCCCTGTGATGGTGACGGGGGTTTCAGCGCTTGGGCGCTTATTTTACCTGCGTGTCTGATGCGCACACGCCCATCTGCAATGGCGTATGTGATTCTTTTGATGTTCTGGTGTATGATCTTCAGGGTAGACGGCTTCTTCCGTAAGGGACTTCCCACTTTGGAACCCGTTGGGAAAGTCTGGCTCACGGCGGAAGGTTGGGTTGTTACATGAGCGTTGAGACTCCACAGTAGTTCCTGAGCTGCAGTGACGGGGAACATCTTCAAGGCTCTGTCTGATGTGACTTGCGCGAACCCACTCCAGAAACCTTCCTAAGAAGCCACTAGATGGTGCACGCGTGCCCCCATGATCGCGCAGGACCTACTCTCAACAAGGCCGTCGTTCCTCTCCTTACATGATGGTCCAGGGCGTCTAGGGGAATCAGCGGGATGAGGCTCTTATACACATACGCGATTTACAAGCTCGACAGCATGGGACGGGTTGACCTTCCTGCTCGTCTTATTGAGCTCTCCCCCTAGCTTGGACGTCCGATTCATGCTTCAGTAGTTCTACCCAAGCTCGCTATCCCACCATCAAAGGCCCTTAGCTCTTTGAAGCGGCCGCCTCACCACCCCCTACCCGTTTGTACTTCTTCCCGTCCTTCCGATTCATAAGCCTCCGGTCCCTCGTGCCTTGGCCGCCCTCCCAGAATCCCCTCCCTCTCTTCCCAATAACGCTCCTCCCGCAGAACCCGCACTCTTCGACCGCGTACCTCTGCTCACGGCTGCAGAACCCGCAGATCATCCTGCTCGCCCACTCGTTTATGTGGCCTTCCGCCTCGTCGTGGCACTTGTCGCACGGGTGTACCCGCCCGCAGCACGAGAAGCGGAACCACCGGTGCGACTTGCGGTAGTGCTTGCAGGTACCGCGTGCGGGGAGCTCCTCGCCGGCGTGGAGGCCAAGCTTCTCGCGCTTCTTGCGGCCTGTGATGACCGATGGGACGAGGGAGCCCGGCGAGACGTGGAGGAACTTCACCTCTGGGAGCTTGAAGTTGAAGCGCGTGTGGCACTCGCGGCAGATGTTGGACTTGGAGTCGCCTCTTACGGCCTCTATTCCAGCTGCGGGCGTGGAGCACTCGGAACAAGTGGGAGTAAAGGTGCTTGGGAGCAAGTCGGCAATGTTACATCCTCCCATGTCGACGAGGCCTGCCCGGTTGGAGTGCTGGTGGACAGGCTCTTGAGTGTAGAAAGCCGCGAAGGGATTCGCGCACTTGGAGCAGCTGTCAGTCTTCTCGACGCCGTGTTTGAGATTCTTGATGTCGTGTGTGGTCTTGCAGCGAGAACACTTGACGGAGAGGTTGAGGACTGATAACTCCAGAATCTCGACGCCGTAGAGCTCGACATTCGGGAACAGGAGTGCAGTTCCCTTTTCCACCGTCTTGCTGGGAGCCTTGCTGCCAAGCGCCACGCCGTCCTCTCGCTCCACCCCAGAGTCGTAGCTATCGTAGTCCGCA
Organism: Microascus cirrosus; assembly: GCA_030271035.1. Classification (NCBI taxonomy): domain Eukaryota; kingdom Fungi; phylum Ascomycota; class Sordariomycetes; order Microascales; family Microascaceae; genus Microascus; species Microascus cirrosus. The sequence goes on from JAMBUN010000079.1 coordinate 61,004, forward strand.
TCGTGAGACCAGTCTGACTCTGAGTCGGAGCCTTGATCATTATATGTCCACTCTGGTGGCCTCGGGATCACTTGAACATGACTCTTCACAAAGTCCACAGTCTCAGACACCTCCTTCCCTTCTTCTCTGTCCGCCTCCTCCTGGCGTCCTCGCTCCTCCTCCTCTTCCTCCTCAACCCTAGCCTGGAACGCCGCCATCTTCGCCAATATGTGCAAGTTCACCGCCAGGTAATTCATATGGCTCGTGAGATTCATCCGCCGCTGTTCTGCCGCCTTGAGCGCGAACAGCTCCTCCACCGGCTCGGCGTCAGCCGCATCAGCTTCGTTGAGCTGTATCCGTAGCTGCTGTAGTGGGTAGAGCAGCGGCACAATCAAGTAGACCGTCTTGATACCCTGTAGTCCGGGCGGGAGCTGCTCGCGATTCTTAAGCTCGAGGGGAAGAGTGTAGACAATACCATCAGGTGACTTATGGTAGGACGGCAGGCGACCCATGCGGGTCTCTAGTTGCCGAGTCTCCTGGGCACGTCGGGCCTTTGCCTCGTTGATCTCTTCCCGTGTAAAGGAGGGCTCCCGAGCATAGGTCAGCTCCTCCTGCTTCGACGCCTCCGCCGGTGGAGGCTTCTCTGCCGGGATCTCCTTCGTTTGCTCCTCCTGCTTTAGGTGGCGCGTGTCCTTGAACGCCACGAGCTTCACCGTGTCAGCTCTCTCCTCTGCAAGTATCATTTCCAGATTCTTGTCCAGGAGATTCGTCAGCGTTAATAACGTCGCGCCCTTCCTCTCTCTCACCAGCCTGTCCCACCCGCGCTCGATGTTAATGGCGAACCCACGCGGCATACCGCCGTTCCTGACGCGCAGCGTGGGTGGATCCCCTGGGTACGCCGCCGGTACACGTAGGTCACATTCTAGAGAGTCCAAATCGAAGGGGAAGTCCGGGTCTGAAGGGGTGAGCTTGAAGAGCAGCGAAGTGCAGCCATCATCCAGTGTTGACTCCTTCGGAGAGTGCCGTCGGCGCAGCTGAGAGAGTTGGTAGCCCCGCGGGTCGGCGGTTTGCGAGCCGGGAACGGGCTTTGGAACGACACGAGAAGGCGAGGGCTGTGAGACAGCCTGCGAGCGGTTGAGAGGCGAGTTGCCGCTTCGCGGTAGCTTGGTCGGCATCGCGGAAATGGGATTGAATGAACAGCGGATGGCCTGCGTTGTGGGAAAGGTACCAGAAGGATGTGCGATATGTACAGATGTAAATGGGAAAATGTACTCTGCAAAGGTGTCGAGTCGCGATCAACAGACTCTCCGCCTTGTAATGGATGTTTATATGGAAGATGCGGCGCTGAGCAATGGCACGTTGACGTTGACGTCCCCACGTTAGCTCTTTCCGCCACAGGCAGCAACCATCAGCCAAGCATGCCGAACAGCCAGGTCGGAAGAACCAACTAACAGGTATATTCTTATATTACATACAGTTATGTTAGTGATATACATCCTCTCGGCCAAACTTTAGATCAAAACAAGCGGGATCAGCGAGTCACGTCTCCTCACTCAACTTCCAAGACTGTCACTTCGTTAGGAAATATCGTTAGGAAATATCGAGCCTTTGACTCATCTCGTCCTGCATGGTTTCTGGCACAGAATGAGTCATGAGTAATCATGTTGGCGCGCCCAGTGCGACTCCACCCCGCCACCCCCGCGACGCATCGTCGGATTCGTCCAAGCTGGGATCAATGACCGGAAGGTAGGATCCCTATCCTTCCGGACGACGTAGGAGCCCGGGCTCCATTTCAGGGACCGTTCCGGGGCCCACCCGGGCCGCTTCAGCCCCGCACCTCGGAACCCCGATCTCTCCAGCACTCGGCCGATACTTCATGATCTCGGAACATGGTGCTCTCATCCGCGGCCGGCGTCTCGCCCGACGTTCCATACGACAAGTCTCACCGGTAATTTGGGCCTGCAGTATCGCCCGTTCTTCGCCTGTGTCCCGTTCCCCCGGGCCCGAATCACCGCACGCCCCTCCGTCCCGGGAAGACGCCAGCCCACGTGCGCCGAGTGTGGACATTCAATCCTTTTATCCAGAGTGACCCCTGACGGCCAATTTCTTTCCTAATATTCCGCATCGGGCCTGCATTCTAATATGGCTCCCTGGCGGTAACACGCCCCTCTCACGGCAGCGGGAAGTATGTGGTAAATTGGGTCCCTATATTGTGTGAAGCGGAACCCGGTCCCGGGCTTCCATGGGTCTAGATGATGACAAGATATCCACGACTGACGTACCTCAGTAGATCGAGACTCATGTGAGTTGGACCTGCATTGACAGACGATCCTGTGGCTTGGAGGTATTGTGCGTCAACCAACTACTGTACGTCCTCCCACTCCACCAACCCACACTGTCGCTTTTGCGTTGCGTCGACGGCAAGAGCACCGTTGCCAAGAAACAAAACACCAACCGATGCCATTGAGTGATCGAGCAAGGGACTGACGTGGTAGTATGGGGCTCGTTCCCAAGCGACCCCACTGAACAATACCCACCGCTCCCGATGAAGCGGGTCCGATGATGCGGCGATTACATCACCGCCCAAGCAGACGTCATAGAAGCCGCGAGCACTATCACCAACCACTCGGCGGGTTTTCTTTCCGAAGTGAGAACCGACATCTCACTTATTCCCCCCCACAGTGATGGGCGGTTGGCCCGGCGCGCGGATCTGCACACTTGGGACTGCATCCGCAAGTTACCCACGCGCCCACCCCTTAGCCACACCCTATATCGCGGAGCCTCAATTTACCCGATAGAGGGGCGTGGATATCTCATATCCCGTCTTGCGGGTGCCCAGAACGTCATATGCTTCCACCGGGATTCTCAATGGAATGCGAACTTGAACCGCCCCGTAGCGGTAAGCGGCAGTCGGGGGCGGAAAACGGCATATGGCGGGCGCCTGGAGTCACATGGCGCCGGATACCGCGCCGGTGCTCCGAGAGAGAGACCGAACTCCAGGGAATGTGTATCCGGCAATTGGATTCGCGCGGTGGCATATTTCTTCAGACCCGAGGCTGATCGAGGACATGCGATGACACACGGAGCAGATCCTCCCCTTCAACACAAAACCTTTTCCCCTGCTGAGCCACTGGTTATCCACCCTCGCCCGAATTAAGCGCGTTAGCTTCCGCCAGGCCACATAGAGAGCTTCTTTAGGATAACCCTGACATGAGTCACAATGGAGATGCGGTTCCATCGATCGGCGGGCTCCGTGGCCACGGAAAAGACCACATCGGAGGCACAAAAGAAGTTTGAGACGGCCTATTCGTAGTCATAGGGATATTTGTTGGACCATATCGAAGACGGATCTTCCGCCATACTGGTCTCAGGAATCGCAACCGTGACGTCGGGTGCTCGTGGTTTGGGCAATAGTGACGGATACGATGTAGGGCGTAAACCCGGGGAAAGGAGCACGACGTACTTGGAAGTAACTCGAGGGAGCTGCGCGACGAGGAAATACTGCGCCCTGTTGGGCCGGCAGGCTACTATGTAGGGCGTGGCGTAGTCGTTGAAAGGGTGAGACGCCTGCGTGTCGTCGGTCCTGTGGTGCATGAGGGATGCGGGTCGGGATCGGTACGCATCATATCGTCCAGTCTGGAAGACATACCCAGAGTGTGCAGAAGTCCGCTGAGAAAATGTCAGATGTTGTGTTAGCGATGGCCACGTCAAAGGCACACACTCTCCTGCACAGCATCTTCAACCGGGCCCCAGTTAGGTATTGACCACAAATGGAGGTAGGCTACGAATTGGCCTCTATCATGCTCGGGGATGCGAAGTGGATAACCCGGTGTAAGATGAAAGTATGGAGGGGCGTACGCTCTCGAAGGCTTGCAATTGGTGGGTTGACCGGGAAACTGCACTTTCATCCGGTCATGCGTCGCCTCCTATCGTGAGTGAGCGGTGGCAGGGCATTCTCAGCTTGGGTGGCGTCGACAAGCCAGGACGAGGCACCGTAGGGCATCAACGAAAGGGAGGGCTGCCTATTTCATCGCAAACGAGATCGAGGGCGGCTGACGTTGCGGGGCCGTGACGGCGGGCTCGTGGCAAGCACGATGGGATGAGAACCTGCCAACTCATCGCCAGCCGGGCAGATGACCGCGGGTCGCATGCAGGTGCGCCAGCGTCAGGAGGGAGTGTGGGAGGGAAACGGAGCTCTATATACCTCGCCCACGGCGCACGCAAGCGCGGACGGTAGCCAAAACGGGATTGCTGGCGTACGAGCCAGGCCTGACCAATGTTGGGTTAGATTGATAACTCTCGGATACCACCCATCGATGGTAGTTCTCCGCAGCCGTGCGCATCAGCACCCCGGAGCCCGGACGTCGCCCGGCAGGCTGGACAGCCTCCTTTTCGGGCTCCCGGGTGGGTCCCCAGCCCGCTGGTTAAGGTTCTCCAGGCGCCGCCGATCGGTGGTCTTTGCGTGGAGCGCCCCTCACGTGGGTTCGGGCAGACGCCCGAAAGTCCACGTCGAGGCCCAGGAGTGGAACTCGCAGTGGGACCAACTTGGGCCACTTGCGGACTTCTACAGCGACTCCAGAAATCTGCAATGGGGTCCCGTGAGAGGCAAAAAAAAAACTTAAGCGGGGCGGCTGATACGAATTGGAGATCGCCCACGATCGAGGCTGTGAAAGAGCAATCGACGATGCCCCTGACAGGCGCGAGCCGCAAAAAAAAAGGAGCGCCGCCCCTCTTTCGAAATTAGGGACGCTGTGCCTACGCGCCCCGCCCGCGCCGCCTCCTCCGAGACTATTCTTTTTTTTTCAGTCTCGTGAACCTTAAAGTGGGTAAAACCGCCAGGTAGCGCCGGTGGCAATTGGCATCATGAAGAAAGGCGCGCCCGCGGAAAGTCTGACTCCAGAAGCGAAACGAAACTAGCGCGGGTGCAGGTAAAGGGCGCTCCGAGGCACCGGCCACCGGCTACCGGCAATCACGCAAACTTACACCGAGAGACTCCCGACCCGCCCCCGACGTTGGGACGCACCTCGGGGTATTTCGCGCGGAGGCCGGGCCAATTGTACCGATATGTATCCTGCGTATCTATTCATTGTAACCGCAACGGCCTGTCATCATTCTCTCGCGCGCCAGAACCAATCCGGATAACGTCATCCATCGCCTCTAGTCCAACCGCCGAGAAGCTTGGCTGGGCATGCGGAGGATCCGAGCAGGAGAGCACAGAAAAATGGATCGGACCCAGCGACTATGTTCCCCACTGAAAGAACAGAGGGGGAGGCACAGGCGCAGGCGCAAGAGTTGCTGTGGCTTTGCGTCTCCAGGCCAGGAAGGTCCTGTGAGCAACCCCAAATTGCGCGGCATGCCCCGCAATCTTCCACCAATCGCCGCCGGGGGCCCCACAGCGCAAGTGAAACTCCAGCTCTTTTCCTCCGGCACTCGCTACCCACGGGGTGAGGAGGGGCTTCAGCACCCACCTCCACCACCCATGTGATGTCAAATGGTGTTCCTTGGACATTAATCGCGCGCCGCAGCGGATGCCCGTCCCACCCCGTTCCCCCACTCCCTTGGTCTCCCCTCCCCCCCTTCACGATGACTATTTTTGAACCGGCCGAAGCCTGCCTCGTTCCGTTTCCGTCTCTTCTCCAGACACTTTTACTTCTTCCCAATTGACTACTCATCCGACCCTCCCCCCCAACTCTATCAACTCTTCGCGACTTCTCGCCACCCCAACCTTCCATCCAAACTCAGCAACTTCTCCGGACTTCGGCGTAACACTCACTCTCTCAGTTGTACCTCCCTCCTAGACTACCAACACACGTAGACTCTGCTGCCCTTCTGATATCCGGCTACACCAAGGGAACCATCACCACCACAACGCACCGTCTGGATGAATATCCGTCTCGCAGCCGCCATGAACGGCGTCTCAGACCCCACGAGTCAGCCCAGCAATGACACGGCTGCGGCGGCCAACCTGCCTAATGGCATCATGGAGACGGAGGCGAGCCACAGGGAACATTGGTTCGTCGGAAGTGTGGACCAGGGCACAACATCCACCCGCTTCCTGATCTTCAACAGCCAGGGCGAGGTGTGCGCCGGACACCAGATGGAGTTTGATAACCTGTACCCCAAGTCAGGGTAAGTTGACGGAGCGCTCCCACCTGGCACGCTGCCAGCTATATCAAACAATCAGCTAACGTAACATCCTGAATTTAGATGGCACGAGCACGATCCCATCGAGATCCTCAAGTCCGTCGAGGTGTGCATTGAGAAGGCCTGCGAACAATTCGTGGAGCGCGGCTACGACCTGAGCCGGATAAAGTCCATGGGCATTACGAACCAACGTGAGACTACCGTCGTGTGGGACAAGCACACGGGCGAGCCCCTGTGCAACGCTGTCGTCTGGCCCGACACTCGCACCAAGAACCTCGTGCACGAGCTTCGGAACCTCGGCGCCTCACACGAGCTGCTGGACCTCTGCGGTCTGCCGCTCTCAACTTATCCCTCGAGCGTCAAGCTGCTCTGGCTTATCGAGAACGTCGACGCTGTTGGGCAGGCTTATCAGGAGGGGCGCCTCGCCTTCGGCACCATTGACTCGTGGCTCATCTTCAAGCTCAACGGCGGTGTCAACAGGGAAGGTGGTCCCATCCACGTCACCGACGGCACCAACGCCAGCCGCACCATGTTCATGAACCTCCGCACCCTCAAGTATGACGACCGCCTCATCAACTTCTTTGGTATCGACCGCACAAAGGTCGCTCTGCCCGAGATCGTCCCCTCATCACACCCCACCGCTTTCGGCTCCCTCGCCTCGGGGCCCCTGAAGGGCCTTCCTATTGCCGGCTGCCTTGGTGACCAGTCCTCCGCGCTGGTCGGCCAGTGCGGCTTCCACCCTGGCCAGGCCAAGAACACCTACGGGACGGGTTGTTTCTTACTCTACAACACGGGTAACAAGCCCGTCATGTCTAAGTCCGGTCTCCTCGCGACGGTGGCCTACGACTTTGGCCCGGGCATGGAGCCTGCCTACGCACTTGAGGGTAGCATTGCTGTCGCTGGTGCGGGTGTCAAGTTCCTCAGCACCAATTTCGGTTTCGCCGAAGATGCCGCGGCGGCAGCGAAGCTCGCCGAGACGGTGCCCGACAACGGTGGCGTCTTCTTTGTGACGGCCTTCTCGGGTCTGTTCGCGCCGTACTGGATCGATGACGCAAAGGGAACGTTGTGTAAGTCCCCACCGCATCACTCATATTGTCCAACCTTTTCTGGGCATTTGACCCCTTAGGGACCCCACATTATCACAGGAACACAAGCTAACATATTCCCTCCAGTCGGCCTGACGCAACACACACAAAAGGGCCATATCGCGCGCGCGACCCTCGAGGCGACGTGCTACCAGACCAAGGCCATCCTCGACGCCATGGAGCGCGACTCGCGCCACAAGCTCGCGTCCCTAGCCGTCGACGGCGGCCTCTCGAACAGCGACCTGTGCATGCAGACGCAGGCGGACGTGAGTGGCATCCCTGTCGTGCGGCCCGCCATGCGCGAGACCACCGCGCTGGGCGCCGCCATCGCTGCGGGCCTGGCGACGGGCGTGTGGGCCAGCTTCAAGGAGCTAGCCAACGTGAACCAGGAGGGGAAGAAGGTGTTCGAGCCTGGCCCGGATAGGGAGGCCAGGGCAAACTGCTACAGGAAGTGGGAACAGGCCGTCGACATGAGCAGGGGATGGGTAAGGGCTGGCGACTAAAGAGGGGATTCCTGGAGTCTTTTCTGCTCCGCATTCTAATGAGGGTCATGAGGCGATGAGGCGTTTTCTGTTTCTGGAAATAGCGTAGGGACTGGATATCTGTATGACGGCTGGCATTGTTGAGCAATGGTGTATAAATCTAATGTATATTCTGAGATAAGCTTGTCGTCCGCGCCGGCGCCGTGATCTTTGACTGTCAGCTCTGTTCTCGAGTCTCGGGAGGAGTATGGATGGATATGCCTGTGAGCGCAAAGCTGTGGGCGTCTCCGGGGGGAGGTGGGGCATTGAGTTGTCAACCGAACTTGCTTGGGGCTGGGGGTAGGGGTAAGGTAGAGAGATCTAAGCCACCGTTGAGCTACGCTCGTACTTGAACCTGAGACTCGGCAATCACGCAACTTGGCTTCAAGAGTTGGGGTCAGGACCGAGGGATGGCACGGCTAGCCACTCGCAGAGTTTCTCTCGCTAGTTGAGCCCCAGATCGAGTTTAACTGGCCCATATCTGAATACGTAGGACCTCCTGAGGGGGGATCCTCGCCTATGCATCTGGAGGCCGTGGGGTTTAAGGGCAGGAGACAGCTCGGGGCTCACTTGTTGGGGGAGCGGGCCGGCCATGCAACTTGATGGGAGCAAGACGGCAAGCTCGGCGCAACTTCCGGCTGTGAGGGGCATCGAAGACTCCAGTCTGTATGAAGCCTGGACTACATGGCTTGAGACGTAGTGCACATCGTCTGTTGTTTACTCCGTCAAAGATATTGCAAGGGTTCACAATGGCGGGACGGCAGATCGTAGGGTGAAGCGGATCCATTGTCAAGTGAGTTTAACAATGCGCGAGCCGGACTATGCCATCTCCGGACGTCACCGCTTTAACAGGCTCCTTTCCCGTCCTTTCCGTTTTGCCTGACGAGATATCGCGATACAGAGTTTGACAACCACTAGAGATGGGTCTCGTATATCTCTAGCTGTCTGTGGGCTGACAGGCCTCTGCTTCTCTTGTTGTACGAGAACGCTGCTGTGAGGTGCCCCCTTGGCAGTTCGTGATGGAAGCAGGTGTGGTACCATAACTAACAGGCACCACACCTGGGCCAGTCCCGCCCTGCACTACACACTTCCAGTCGACAATCACCAATTCTCTTCCTATACACGAAAACACACCCGTTACTGCAGAGCTGCAACCTCTAGACGGCAAAATCTCTTTAACGACGTCTTTTATTCCCTTATTTTCTCTATAGCCCCAGTGTCAATACCACCGCACAAATCACTCAACGGGTCCTATGGACATATCCCTTCACATCCGTGCCGACGCCGAACATGCAACGCAAAAATATCAAAACGGCTTCCCTCCCCCTTGCCGCTTATACCCTCTCTTCGTCCTACCCGTCCCTTCCAGTCCATGAGGGGAGAACTTCCGTGTAACAAAAAAATAGATGGCCTATTATAGCCCACATCGGCTCGAAAACAGAAGAATATGGGGTGGCGGGGCAGAAAAGAGAAAATTTGGTCGTTTAACGTTTCGAATTAAAACAGTGGTAATAAACGGGCATCAAAACGAAGAGACCAAGAATAGGGGGAGGGTCTGTTACTGAGCCAGGTAATCATTAACGGCTCGCAGACAAAACGCCACCCCCTCATTACCTGCCAAGGGGTCTCTGGATGAGAACCCTCTTTACATGATAATGGCGGGCACGTCGACATTGGCCTTGATCGACTTGTGGGGAAGCACGCTGCCGCCGTTGACATAGATCTCGTCGCCGATGGTCACGTCGTCGCCGAGGACGGTGACATTCTCGAGACGCGCCCACTTCCCGACGGTGCTCTCCCAGCCGACGATGGTGCTCTTGATCCAGGCGTGGTCCTTGACCTTGGAGTTCTTGAGCAGCACGCAGCGCTGCAGGCGGACGCCGTCACCGACGACCACGCCAGGGCCGATGGACACGTTGGGGCCGATACGGCAGTTGGCACCGATCTGGGCGGTGGGGTCGATGAGAACGTTGCCGCCGTGGACGTAGGGCTCGCTGGCGGGAGTGAGCGCCTTGGAGCCGCGCTTGGTGAGCGACGAGAGGTACAGGCAGGTGCCCGTTAGGAAGTCCTTGGGCTGGCCGACATCCATCCAGAAGCCCTCGAGGTCGAACGAGTGTAGATCGCTGTCCTTGACCATGGCGGGGAAGACCTCCTTCTCGATGGAGGTGGGGCGGAGCTCGATGCGGTCGAGCACGGAAGTGTTGAGGATGTACATTCCAGCGTTGATGCGGTTGCCGACAAATTGCACAGGCTTCTCGACGAAGCGGTCAATCAGAGTGGTGTGGCCGGGCTTGTGCACGACGACACCGTACTTAGAGGGCTCCTCGACCTTGGTGACGACGATGGTGCCCTCCTTGCCGTGGTTGCGGTGGAACTGGGCCAGGTCGCGGAAGGGGAAGTCGCAAATGACGTCCGAGTTGAGGACGAAGAAGGGCTCGTCATCCTTGCGTAGAGTCTCCTCGGCGAGCTTGAGCGGGCCGGCGGTGTCGAGGGGCTCGGTCTCGACCGAGAAGGTGATGTTGACGCCGTACTCCTTCTCATACTGCAAGGACATGTCAGAGGCATGATCCTCAGCATTTTTTGTGGAATTGGATTTATACTAACCTCGCGCAGGCGCGCCTCCATCATCTCTGGCCTGTAGTTGACGGCGAGCACAATATCGGTGACGCCGGCCTCGGCAAGAGCCTCGATCTGGTGGAGGATCATAGGCCGGTTGCAGAACTCGACCAGGGGCTTGGGGAGCGTGAGAGTCTGCGAAAAAATTACCCGCCGTCAGCATATCGTGTTCGTTTTCGCAGGCGCCAATCCTTCACGGGGGAATAGGCGGTTGGGGTTCGGAACGTACGAGAGGTCGGAGGCGGGTGCCGAAGCCACCGACGAGAATTAAAGCTGCATTCGAGTTAGAATGCTGGGTCAATCCAATGGGGAACGTCGTGTCTCGAGGGCATACCCTTCATTTTTGCAGTGGGATGTGGGTGTTGTTGAGGATGGAGGTGCAGGTAGAGGTTGCAGAATGTTGTTGAATCGGTGAGGTTGGAGGTTGCGGCGAGAATTCAAGGACCAGGTTCGTGAGGGTGGGGCACAAGGTGCGTTACGTGGCCGTCGAGTGGAGAGAGACACAGCGCTGGCTTTCTGTCTCAGGGCGGAAACAATTATCTGGAGGAAATGCCCCAATTAACCGAATCACGGTATTAAAAAGGTTGAAGTACAAGGTATCTTGGGAAGAAAGAAGTCAAAGAAAGGGAAAGAGGAAAAAAATCAAGATTCACGATGGGGGGTGGGTGGGACGGTGAGGACCTTATAGGTTCATTTGCTTGCTTCCCTCTTTGGTCCTACTTCCTTGCAGCTAACTTCCCTTTTCATTTACGAAGTGGTAAAGGGGGGGGGACCACCACCGGACCGGAACCTTGATCCAGACGGCGGGCGGGCAGGTGGCATTTCGGGCCCGTGCAACACGAGCCCAGTTGGACCATGTTTGGACCCCTGGAGCTTTGAGCCAGGGCCAACCCACTTTCCACCCCCAGCGGCGGTCTCCGCCCTGGAGCCACTAAAAGAGAGGCTCCGCTCCAATCACGGGACGCGGCGGTCACGTACTCCACGCCCGGGACGAACCAGCGTGGCATCCTGCGCGCTGCCAGACGGAAGGGGAGGCTGAAGCTGACCGCCCCTAGCTAGCGCCTACCCTGATACAACCCGCGCAAATACTAGTGATTATCACTTTCTCCAGAGGGACGGGGGCAGGTTCATGCGTGGGCCCTCCTTCCTCTCAAACAAGGACTATTCAATGCTAATACTTCTTGGAGGGGAAATGAGGGAAGCCGACAGGGAAGCGCACCGGCCAATTAGCGGGGCGCCCGTGGCCCAGAGAGGTCCTGTTTGGCCTCAGAGGGAAGGGCAGGACAGGAACAATGTTGGTGGAAACAGGGGATCCGCGCGCTGTCCTCGGTATCGTGGGCACATGGTCATCTGGTTTGACCTCCCTAAAATCGCAGCTAATTTCCGGGCGCCAGTCTCTGAGTCGCTGATGTGTCCTCTGGAGTCTCGCCACTTGCCTCGTCACACCCCGTTATTTGGGAGTGAGTTCCACGGACAGAGGCACATGCCAGCCCTATTACGAGCATTGCACCTCACTTAAACGAGCGTGTCTCCCGCGCGTCATCTATCGGACACAGACCTCGACGAAGCACAGCGTCTGCACCCCACGTACCCCCATCCACCCATCTCTCACTATCTCGTCCAAACCCCGCCCGATCCATCCCTTAATACGAATATCGTGACACCCTTCCTCGTTCTACCCCTCTCGACCCTTCCCTTTCGGTCGGATGGCGAGGACACCCCGTTTGCCCGTCACCCTACAGCGCCTCGTAATAAAGCCCATGTCCTCTCCGAAACAAGAGACCATCACGCTGCCCCCCATCTCCCGAACCCAATCGCCTGACGGGATTCGTCGGAGCTGGGGGAGGACAGGAAAGTGTGACATCGCTTGTACCGGTCATGTGGACTCTCTCCGAGCCACTTTTTTTTTTACCCCTGAACTCCCATTTCAATGCTGCCTTTCCCATCTCGGCTCCGCTCCCGGAGATACGAAAATCGGGCCATCAACGCCCCGGGGGATCCTCTCAAGGGATTGACCAGCATTCATGGCTACCCAGCCTGTCCCTTGGGAGGGGAGCTGCACGTTATGAAGATCGAAAGTGGGACGGATTTTTTTTTTTTTTTTTTTTTTGGCGGTGAGCATCAGGTCGCCAAACCACTGACGGAAAA